>VWPU01015290.1:0-153604 GCA_013398955.1 Callaeas wilsoni
CCAGGCTGTGCCAAAGCAATACAAAGATATATAATAAGAGTAAGAATCGAGAAACTTTCGGAAGTGATGGTCCTTGATACTTAAAATGTGCTTGCTTCCAAACACCAGAATTTTGTTCTACTCATGAAGGTACAGAAGAACAGAATAATATCTTTACTGGGTCAAATTCAGTTGGGGATTACATTTGCCTCTTTCACAGCTGCAAGTGAGTGCATCAATTATCTAAAGTGTTTTAATGGATTAGTCAAAACTGAATGCAGTTTGTAATAACAATAAAGCCAAAAGCCTTCTGCCTAGTTAATGTCTAGGGAGATACATTAGGCTACTGAAAGACAAGCAAGAGAAGGAAAAACAAAAACTTGAACATTTAGGATCCTCAAATAATATGCTTATTTCTTATTAGTTATAATGAAGTGGTACTAGTGATTAGTTTATTAGGAAATATTAGGAATGAAATTTTCATAAACACACTTTAGAATAGGTCTCTCAGCTACAAACTTCTCTGTACTTAAGAAAATTAAAAAAAGTTCTTTCAGGGCTGAAAAATATGGCAGTCTTCTGGAAAAAGGAGTATTTGAATTCTGTCCTCTGTCTATATCATCATTTCAGTATATGTAGCTTCTTGTTCAATATGAGCTGATGCCTCTGGACCATACAAGATATAAAATTCAGAGAGATTCTAAATAAAAATTATTGTTTTTATTCAGGACAGAGTGGTATCAGTAGTAGAGATTCCCTGAGTCCATTTGATAGTAGCTCAATTATTGTTGCTATAGAGAGGCTTTCTTGCACGTTAATTTCTTTATAGAATCAGCTATGAAATTAAAACTTTGGGTTTTTTCCTTTTTTCTTCTCTTTCACTGACCTTCACCTCTGGGTATTTTTTTGGGAGATCAAACATGACTTTTTATTCTTTGGTCTCTTCTGTCCTTTTGCCTGCGAGTTTAACCATAGTGGAACATGCATTTCATTGGAAAAGGTAAAAAAGGCCAAGAACGGGTAGAGATATAAGACAAAATACAAGTTTTGATTTTCTGGACAACAGAAAAATAATGTTATTGCATACAAATAATTTCTTTCTAAAAAAAAAAAAGATCTAGAGAAACAATTATTTCCCAACTGTCCTTAATAAAGATGAACAATTCTGTTTATCAGTCTTAATAAAACAGCACAAGCGCCTCAGCATCTAGAGGCCTTTTATTACTGACATTCCACAGGAGACCTGCTCTGTAAAGGACACTTAAGAGAATATGACCTTTTGTCAAAGAGATAAGGAACTGATACTCTGACAGTAAATATAATACGAAGACATAAACAGAAAATGAATTAGAGATTAGCTAAAGTAAGCAAGAGATCAAATATTTAGATTAAATTGGAAACCGGCAAAGAGTTTCCAAATTCAGCTGCTGGAAATGATTAGAATTTGTTATTTAATTTTCTTTGCTGTAGGATCCAATCAAACTTGATATATTTTCATATTCATGATATGATTTTGGAATAATCAATGTCATGTTTATGCAAATATAGCCCAATTAATGTGATTTCTCCAAACAGAAATTAAAAAAGCTACTAATGAGATTTGCGTTTCCTGTATTTAATTTAAACATTTATGTGAATTCCAAAAAAAACCCAGAAGCAGGCCCTCCATATTTAAGAGAAGAGTTTTAGAAGCCTTAGAATGAGCAATAAATTGGAAACTGTGGGCAAGAGCTGGAACAGGAAGCACAACGTGTAACCCTGTAGGGATTTTGACTTCAGGAGAGGTAGCTCTGTTCAGACCTTTGAAATCAGTCTTCAAAGCAGATGTCTTCAAGTGTTTCCTGGGAGAAATGAACCACGTTAACTTCTGAAAATGTGAACATAGAAAGAAGAGTTGCTGGTGCTGATAACTGCTAAACAGAGGGGAACTCAGATTGTCCCTAAACTGGGTGCTCTGTCAATAGCTGCATATTAAAAAAATGAATTGTTTTTTATGTTGGATGTGAGAGGCATAAGCCATTTCTAACTGCTGCTTGTTTTCTTTGTAATGAGTCCCGAATGTGCCTGCATGGCTGAAAATGGTCAGGCCATTTTACACAGCCTTTGATTAATCCTTCAGCATTCCATTTTATTTTCTTATTTAAAGGTTATAAACTTGTGGACACACAAAAGCAACTCCTTTTGAATATTGAGACAAATTTGTATCTAATTGAAGGATCTCAAAGGCATATAGGAAGGGTTACCTATCACGGTGAAGATTTCTCCATGTAAAATGAACTTTTGGGACAAAGTAACTTCAAATGGACTAGCTTTATGCTATCTTTTGAGATAGAAAACTATCATTTACAAACACATAATTTTTGGTTTCTAAGTTCATTTCTGGATCTTCATCTAATCTATTTTGTTAATCTGGCTCTAACAGAAAGAAAGCCTCTGTTCTGTTTTCCAAACAGTCCCAGTCCTCTGGAATTTCTTCCACTGATCTAGAACAACTGCACAATTTCGGTTCATCAAAACACATGTTCAGTGGGTAATTCAATTTTGCTCTATTCACAGTCCTTTAAAAGCTTAAAATGCAGCAGCCCAGGAAGAGTTATTCAGCAAATACATTTTATCTTTAAATTTCATGTTATCTGTGTTGTACATATTAGTATAAGGAAATAAATTTGCAGCTTGATGTATTAAGAGCATATTTCTAGAATGATATTTACTCAGGTTAGTCTAAATTCAGTAGAGATAATTTTTGCATGCTATCAAAAAAAAGAACAGTATCTTTATCCGGTGAAGGTAGACTGAGAAAAGAACCCCAAATAACAGGTGCTAAAAAATTTGTTATTTTTTCTATACTTACAGAAATTGTTGTGTGCCTACAACATTAAATTCTAATGAGCTATTGACAATTACGCTGAAGCAATCAAAATCATACAATGGTTTTGGTTGGAGGGACCTTAGAGATCACCTAGCTCTATCCCCTGCCATGGGCAGGAATGGTATCCAGTATATCAGGTTTCCCCAGATTTTTGGTGCAGTCCATGACACGTTTGGCTTTCTGGGCTGCAGGTGCAAACTGCCAGGTCATGTCCAGCTTTTCATCCACCAGCAGCCCCAGGTCCTTCTCCTCAGGGCTGCTCTCAGTCCAGTCTCTGCCCAGCCTGTGTTAGTGCCTGGAATTGCTCTGAGGCAGGTGCAGGACCTTGCTGTTGGCCTCACTGAGCTCCACAAGGCTCACACAGCCCCACCTGTCCAGCCTGCCCAGGTCCCTCTGCATGACATCCCTTTCCTCCTGCTTGTCAATTGCACCACACACAGCTCCGTGTCATCCACGAAATTGCTGTGGGACACAATCCCACTGTCCATGTCATTGAAAAAGATGTTAAACAGCACTGGTTGTCCTTAAATGTGTCAATCTCTTGCCCGTGGCATTTAATTTAAATGTTACCTCCACAGTCCCACAAGAGCCCCCCGTGTTGGATATACCATGATTCTGATAGAAAGAATAGTGGTGTTAAGGCCATTTAGGTGCACAAATCCCTGGATCAAGAGCTGGGAACTCAGCAGGACTCTTGTCTAAGTACCTCATACCGCTTAGCCCAAAAATTTAGGAAGTTACAGTGGAATTTATCACACATAGCTCTGAGATTTTCAGTATCTGTGCATTTGTCTGAGTATGTCTTAAGGTCCTTATGGTCAAATTAGAGAAGCGAATTTCATGAGGTGGTTATCTCTACATTAAATATTTACTGATGAATAAGGTAAAAAAAGGTTGATGGAAGTTTCTTGATCTGGGTAAAGGTCTGAGGCCCAGAGGCAGGTTGTTTATCTGCAGATTCTGTCTAACTAATCAATTTTGGATAGTTCTTTCTAACGAACATGGAAAGGTGTTGCAGTAGAAATGCATAATGAAATTATGTCACATAGGAATAGGAAAAGATGAATTTCATACTTCTGAATGTATGTAGTTGAGTTTTTCTAATTTGTTTGGTAGGTTTCCTTCGAAATGAATTCCCTAAGGCAACAGCAGGAATCTCCACCTAATTTATTTACTTACCATGTGAATTTGAAACCTAGGTTCAGTGTTTTAATCATTGCAGTATTTTCAGTATTTTTATATTCTTATAGAACACTGTACAGATTATAAAGATTCAAATAAGGATGGAGAATCCACTTAAACCTTATTTTATTTGCAGTCTCCATAGAGTTAGCATAAATTCCAGATGATCTCTTTCAAGCCAGTATGGGAATTCTGAGGCTAGCAAGAGTGTTGAATTACCTTTTTTTATTTTCTTGTTTTAGACATTCATTTTCTTGCTGTGTCATACTTTCAGCATACACTAATTTTAAAACAAAGGTCTTTCAATTTGAAAATGTACACTACTGAGCTGAAAGAAATGAAGACATGTCCAGCAACTCCCTATTTGTCCCTGCAAACTAATTCAGCAGATGTTCTTTTTTTTCCTAGATTGAAGAATTCTTGGGAGTAAACAAGAAAGGAACTGTCCTGTTTAAATCTTTTCATGTTGAAAATGAGTTTACTCCAGGCTATTTTTTTTGTTTTTTTACTTAGCAACACGTCAGAACTAGGGATTGTTTCTAAAACAGGCAGACAAACATGACAGAGAGCAATATAATTTTGGACATACAGGTATGAAACTCCACATTATTTAATGCAGGCATGACAATGTGGCACGGGCTTTGCAGTCCTGTGTTCAAGAGGGGATAATACACAATGCACTCCATAGGTATAATTAATGATGAGCCTCTTGGAAAGTGTCTACACTGAAATGCCACGAGTTTCAGAGTTAATGAAATACTAGCTACAGGTTCCAGCCTTAAGCCAAGGTTTAGAATCTCCTTTAAAATTTGGATTTTTTCCCAAAACACCTGCATGGATCTGCAGCACATCATCTTATAAGGATGAAGTAACTAAAAGAGAACAGCTGAGTGTCCTTTGCATAACAGAGAATGTCCTTTGGTTATTGCATTGCAGGAGGTGATTTTGTTACTGTACATGTTGCAAGGGATTAAGCACCAACAGGGAATTTAAAACTATCATAAATTTTATTAACTCTTGTTGTCTCACTCTCTTTGAGATGTGTTTTTGGAATGGGAACAAGTCTGAGGTGAAAACAAACAAAAGTAGTCATGTTAAAACACAAATACTGATGCTGGATTTACTCAACATTTTTTTTTTGGCATTTCATACTGTAGAACATGACTCTGCCTCTGAACTGGTAATATCAGAAAGTCACTGTCTGTCTGCATTTTTGTAAGTGGCCTCTGTGTATATAAATAGTTTTGGATGTAGAAATAGCTACTGGCAAACACCTAGCAGGAGAGAGGTACGTACCAAGAAGCTTGCGTTTGGAAGTTTCCCAAGGACTGTCAGTCCTTGCAACTACGACTCCTGTTTAATCTGCAAGAACTGACAAAATCAGCACACCAAGAGCCTGCTCAATCTGTACAAGGCCACAGCTGGGTTATGGAGCTCAGACTGCACCCAAAGGGGAGGCAGCTGTGGGCAAAGGCTACAGGGATTCATGGACAAGTGCGGGAATGAGGAGTGCTGCAGGACAATTTCTAAAAGATGAACAAGTAGCTGCCGGCAAATCAGCACAATCCTCCCTTTGCAAGAGAGCAGTTGCTATTGTTAAGTCATGTCTGAGGTTGCTGAGATTGCACTTGAGCTGCCCTCCAAATGGATAGCTGCAAGTAAACGTGTGTGTGTGACTGAGCGCCACGAACAAGTGGATGTGTTGTGTGACTATTTAGCTTTTATTAATAACAGTTCAGCTCTATTAATACTGCCTCAGTGAAGAAAAATTTAGGTTCCCAAAGGAGGAAAATGAAATTTACAGCAATCTCCTTCACACCAAAGACAGGCAAGAGATAGTAGAAGTGGATAAGGCACCATGCAGGATGACAGGAATTGGGGTCTACATGCAAAGCTCCCTGTTAGCCATGTATGCAATAGTTGATAGAAACTTCATATTGGAAATGTCTGTAGCTTAATACATATCACTTTCTGGGGTGATCTGGGCTAAAAACCCTGAAAAGAAAACACAAACAAGCTTCTTCTGATCTGTCTTTCTCTTGGGCAGGAATAAGCTAGGAGTGGCAGGCACAAAAATTTTATTTATTTGCCCAGATCTAGAATAATATGACGATTTGTGAATTCCAACTTAATCTGCAACAGCAAAAGTGTTCCCTGAATATGAAGTTGTATGTATACATGTGTACTCTGATCACAGTGTTGATTCAAAAACTTTCTTACCTCCATAACTGTATTTAATTTCATCTTTTTTAATTAATAGTTTTGTGGATTGTAAATGGAATAACAGATTTATGTTAATGGTAAAAATCCAGGACCTCTCCACCCACAAAAGTTCAGTGCTACCAATAATGAGATGAGAATTTAATCACAGAATCATAGAATTGTTGAGGCTGGAAAAAGCCTCTAAAATCATCAACTCCAAGCAGTATGTGAATCTTGACTGTAATTTATTACTGATGAATGCTGTCCTAAGGCCCTGAGTACTACAAAAAGCAGAATACCAGCAATAACACCATTTACCATTTTGGAAGGTTTTTTTGTTGAGTCTTTCTGCTATTTAGCAGGTATTTTTTATCTTAGAAAATATTAGCTGTTAAAAGCCTGTTTTGTGTATTTTTAGTGAGAAGCTGAGCTGGGAATGATCGTCTGATGGAAAGCTCATCCAAGGGTAGCAATAAATGATAAACCAGAGCTTCTGACTTGCTCAGCAGAAACTCAAGATGCAATTCATAACTGGAGATGCTGCTGTGAACAGTTTGATGCTTACATGACCCAACAATGACTCAGACTCAGTCAGTAATGGAGGCTGGCAGAGTTTGGAAGATGGCAACAGGATTTCAGCGTAATAGGATGTGCTGATGGCAGCTTGCTACAAAATTAAATGCCCTGGTGGCTGCACTGATGTGATCCAAGAAGCACAGTTCAAAGGCACAAACTGATCTCAACAACTCCCAGATCTGGACTGATAGAGTCACTTGGTAGTGTCATTGGTGTTTGGCTCAGGGCTGTTTGCTGTTCACTGGAAGGAATTCAACATCTGTTAGAATGATCTTTCATTTAACTAGTAGAAAAATGCCTCAGCTGCTAAAAGAATGAAACTCCTAAAACATGCTGTTATGAATCAGGATTGTTTCTGCACTAGCTGAGCATTTAGAGTTCTCTGATGTGTGCATTATTGGCATCATTATCGTGATTATCAGTGTCTACTTGGCTCGTTTATTTGAGGACATAAATCTGTGTGCTTATGCTGACTACTCACTGAGCATATAGGAATATATCAGTGCATGAAATTTGGCCAATCATTTTTATAAGGCTAAAAGATCATTTCAAAACGACTGACTTATGTCACCAAACTATAATTAAAAACTAAAAAAAAAAAAAAAAAAAAAGGCAATTTCCTGTAATTTGAACTATCCACTGGTCAGAAGCTTCCCAAGCTATGAACTACATGCTTTAGCCAGATTATTATACTGTGCCCATGTGCCTGAGGATTGACTGGGACTCAGAGGCAGGATGACTTACACAGGGCCCACTACTTGGTTTCCATCCCCAGGTTCCTGTTCCACAGCAGGAACAGCTCAGTTGCCCATGTTGCAGACTCGGATTCCCCGCGTGTTACAGCTGCTGCAGTAGGAAAATCAATGCCATGTGGACTTTCCCAGTTTGTACAGTACAGAAGTAGAGGTGCTCCTTCACAAGCAGCTTAGAAGCCCCCACAAACAAGCAGAACTATGTGAGAAAAGGTTTGGATGCATAGTTGGGTGACCCATTTTGCTTGGCTGTGATCCATCAGGTGTATGTTGAATAGAATTTCCTACAGGAGGATGAAGTCCAAATCTATTTTTGCTCTCTATTCTCAAGAAAAACACCCAAGAAAAAAACCCACTGCCACCACCACAACCAAAATCAAATTACTCCCCACTCTTTTTCAATAATAATTACTTGCTATTTTTGTCCTTAACATCATAATTAATAATTTAAAGCTGATATCTTAGACTATGAAGAGTTCTTAACCCTTCAGTTTTTGAGTTCTACTAAAGTTGTTTGTTTGTAGTTCTCTTTGGTAAGAAGATTGGGGAAAGAAAACAAGTTATTAAATGTTTAATGTAAACTAGTATTCTACATCTTGGTCTTACTTGGTAGACTTGGGTCAAAATGTCACCAAACTTAATTCCTGCTGTATTTCCTGGTCTCTCTGGGTTCTATGCTACCATGTTTTGGGAAGCAGAAGCTTATTCTTGCACAGTATCACTTCTTACCAGTCTAGAATAAATGAATTTTGCAATATTTCTGACCAGGATCTCTGAAGTGGACAACAAGGAATATTAACAGTTCAGAGGTGGTTTAACATGGTCACCCCAAAAATTTAATCATGTGGAATATTGTGTGGAAGAGATTTCCTCAATGTCATTTTTATTAACCTTGCATTTCTTTTGACGCTTTTCTGTTCCTAACCCTGAGGACATCATATCAATGTTAAAATTTACGAGCACTAATACAACATTTAAAAAGAAACTCAAAGTTGGTAAGGAAAAAGAAAAAAATGGTCTTTAAAGTTTACAGCATTTTTCATTGCACTTTCAAACATTTAGAATACTTTTCTTTCTGATTTTTGCATGTTCCGGTGTGCAAAAGACAAGGCATAGATTCTGCAAACTACCCAGTCTTCCGTATTATGATGAATAATAATTCTGGGCAATCTGCTCTTGTTGCCTTCATGAAGCCAAATAAGAAATTGGAGAACCTGAGAGCAAAGCTACACCCAAAACTGTGCCTTCAGAGATAATGGCACAAGAAAAAAAACAGGGGAGTGAGGGAAAGCTACAAAACGTTCAATCTTTTAAAGTCAAAGACGGTTTTATCATTCAACTGACTGCACCTAAATCCAGAAATTCAGTTTCTAAAATTTATATTTCAATGAAAACACAAAACCAGAACTATCCATCAGTTTCCCTTACTACAGACAGGGGATTGGCAGTGTGTTCAGAATAAACACATCATTTTCCATTTGCTATATTTCCTCTACTAAGATTTTATTTTGGTGTTCTTTATATGTGAGGAATCTGAACATGAAAACCGTAGACAAAAAAAAGGGTAGCAACCGTAGACAAATAAAAAAAAAGATAAGCCGGGAAACACAGGAACAACTGATATATCAGCTCCTGATTGTGAGGGTAGGATCTGAATAGCAGATAACACAGTGGCCCACAGCATTGTAGGAGATGTGCCAGGCCAAGATGATATCTAGAGGATGCACTGTTCAGGAACATTAAAATAGCGAGCTCTGACTATCCCGCAGTATCATCAAGGTCTTTTAAGCTTCCTCTCATTAATTAGTTAAACGTGCTCATTACACACATATTTTGCTTTCCAAGACAGATGTGTGCCTGCCTGAAGTTATATATTTATGTGCAACAAAACAACCTGAAAATATCTTTCTTGCTTTCTGTGAAACTATTTGGTTGGTGAATAGTTACCATCAAGAAGGGAGATAAACACTAATAAATGGAAAGTTCAGGTGAGGTTAAATGGTTCTGTGATTTTGGTCAAGTAAAACATTATTTGGATTATCTGGGTCTTAATTCAAATAAAGATATTTTATACATTAAATGTAGCATTTAGCTATAGCTCAGGCACCAAAATGACAAATTTGAGGTGCTGTCTCTGTTTAGATGACATATCTGTCTTCTCTTAGTGTTCAAATTTCTGTTACTGGGATAGATATGGTTTTGTGTCCCAGAAGTTGCCTTTTGTATTCTTAAATTTCCTCTATCCCTGTAAAATCAAGATTTGGTCCTCTTTGGATTCGTCCTCTCTCTGCACTGACATTATTTCCAAATTGACTGGTAATTTTTTGTAACTCCTCGAGTATGACACCAAAACCCTGTCAACAGAAACACAGTCGTATTCCTGACATAGATATTTGCCATCTGGATAAATCCCTGAGTGACTCCATTCAATCCCATAGCTCAGCCTTCTTGGAACAGGAGATTGAACTAAAAACTACCTGAGATCTTTCAACCCAAATTACTTCATAGTCACAAGGTTTCCTGTGTCTTTGTTCAGACACCTGTTCTAAATTATTTAAAATAAAGTACCTGCAGGAGGAAGAAAAAAATGTCCACTGACAATAGATTAAATATTCAGATTAAGTATTTGTCTGTGTTATGGAAACTCCCATTCAGATCACGTAACTATCGCAGGAGGGTGTGTATAGCCATAGCCTACTTGAAGTAAGATCTGCCCATGTTTACCTGGGACACACAACACAGAGACCTGTTCTGGGAACAGGAACTTACCCATTTTTCTCAATGAACTATAATTTAAAATTGACAGCACCCATATTCTATATAAAACCTTTTTTGTTCTTGCAACAGAAGTGGCATTTGCGACACACCAACACTGATCAAAACTTTCCTTTTTGAGTACAAGCCTCTTCCCAAACTCCATCCAAAAAAGGTGAAGTCTTTTTGGATATGATGTGGTCATATCCTTTATAACCTTTTAGCATCCCTTTTTAGGCCTCCATACCAAGTCTATTTACTTATTCTGCAATATTCCCATTGGGGAACAAGCATATTACTTAGCTAACCTATTTTTAAAGCACATATACCCTTTCTGTCTCCTTTGCAGACACAACTACATAAACAAGTTCAATGATGTCAGAAAAAGAACTAACATTTAATAGTTTAAAATATTAATTACAGCAGTTAGCCCATAATTTTAATCCAACACAAATTTTAGGGTTTAAAGCAAAGCAAAAGAAATTTTAGACAATTGTAAGCTCTGTTAGAAGTAACAGAATATGAAAGGGAAGAATATGAACAGCTTCCTGATCAAACTGCTGAGTCACAGGGTACTGATGGCAAATATTTATGGTGAATGTGGAAGTAACACAGATCATTAAGCTGATCAGACAAAATTATGAGCCAAAAGATTATTTTATAGAAAAATCAACTTGAATGTCTTCACTATATTCTAAAGCAGCAATCCAGGGACAGACATCTGTTTTTGAGACCATCTGAGTGTCTATAGCTGCCTTCACTACTGAATTCTATCTTTAGCAGCCAAAGAGGAGGGCTTGGCTGGCTGTGGTTATGTTTTATTTGCGCCCTGTACGTGTGTGCTGTTGAAAGCAGCATCTAGCCTGTGGCAGCCACTGAGACTGGTCATGTCAGCGTGCTCTGTGCGTGTGTTTGTGTGTTTGTCTCTGGACCTTGTGCTCGGCTCCGCTACTGCCAAAGGGAAAGCAGCAGCTCTGCCTGGGAGAGGCCCCAGGTCCCTGCGGAGCTGGGCCAGGCTCCAGCAGCTGGGCAGGAGAAACCTGGGATAGAGGAGGCGGCCACTCTTCTTATTTCCACAGGTCAAAAGAGCTAAGCAAAACAACCAAAAAATGGTGTGAATTCAAAACTGAGTAATTAAGCTTGCTATGGCTGTTTGTCAGTCATGTGGTGTTGTGATGCTGGCTAAATGTTACACATGGAGCAATGGGAAGTTATGAGTTCACACATTCGCTGTCTGGCACAGGCTTTTCCACACTGATCAAGAATATTGACTGCACAGAACTATTTTTCAGCTCTTTTCCTCAAGTTTCTGAGAGACATTACTCTTTTCCGATAAAAGGCTCTCTAAAGTAATCTGTAATACTTGCACTCAACTGACAGGGAGGGTGGTAAGAAGCAGTAAATGTGACTGTGAAAGAAAGAAAATGGCCACTCTGATTTTTTTGGGTTAATTTTTTGGGGATTTTTTGTGTGGGTTTTTTTTTTTCTTGTTATTGTTGTTTTGTTTTTGTTTTGGTTTTGTTTTCGTTTTGTTCTGTTTTGTTTTTGTTTTGTTTTTTGTTTTGTTTTAACTTAGGACTATTTTCTTCACTTATTTTTTCCTTCTTTAACAGAAGAAAAAAAAATAACGTCCATGTAAAAATTTCCAGCAATATCTGGCAATGGTGTTTCCAAATCAATTGTAGTACAATAACCTAAGAAGAGGAAGTTGGTGAATTTTCTGCTACAATTATGTGTGAGTTAGAGCCCAAAACCTTGGGGCATGCCATTAGTACATACAGGAGAGAGATGGGTTGATCTGATTAATTCACCATAGAAATTTCAGATTTGCAATCGATGATGGTGAATTTTTGTCATCTTCTTTCCTACTTAATAACTCCTATATAGTCCCTTAGGTCAGCACTACGGAAGACAGGAATGCTCTGATTTATCTAAAAAATAAAGCCATGAGAGAGACAATATAAGGCAATGGAGAATTTGAAGACAATCCTCTGTTTGAGGGACAAGTATGACATTTCTTCCAAGATTTTTAATTAGAAGTAGAGACAATAAAAATGCTATTTTATTTGGGACATTGGTCTGGTTTCTCCACCTGGTCACTGTACCTTACAAGTCCAGTTAGGGGCTCCAGTGGGCATAGAAAACAGCCAATGCTCTAAGGGCTGTGCAGGCTATGGAATATCTTAGAAAGTATTTTAAAATTATTTTCTCTATTAGAAATCTGTATTTTTTCATTTTAAAGTAACAATATTTATATTTAGCATAACACAAAGAGAACTTGGTCTTTGTTATATCCTTTTATTAGTGGATGTGACTGAAGAGGGAGAAAGTAAACTTGAACTTCCTGACAGACTTTCTCCTGTACACAGCTTTTTCTTCCAGTGTATTCTGTAACACAGTGCCTCTTCTGAGACCAAATCCATTAAATATTTTTCTTTCAAAAAATAACCAAAGATCAAGTCCCTGAGATCATTACATATCCTATGTTGCCTGGGTTCCATCCCAGAATGTCTGTAAGTAATGGACATCAGAGACCTTGAAAATGGTTATTTGCCATAAGTGATTGACAGTTTGACCTTTCACTTCAAAATTGCTTGTCACTTCTTACCGTAGATCCACGAATGTTACTCTCTGTGTCATTTCAGTCTCTCATTATGACTAGTGGGTGGCATACCTGAAAACAGCTTTCTGTACTCTGGGTTTCCATTCCATTCCGTTCACTCTGAGGTATATAATATGGCTAATACATTTCTGAACCAGTTGAGGAGTTAGTGCTTTTAAAAAAAAAACCCAAAAGCTCTCAGTCTTTTACCCGCTTAGAATCTTAATTTAATCTAAGTTTTGGTGGCTCAGACATTCAGTTCAAAATATTTTAGTGAACTATGACCTCTGCTCCCTAATTTAAACACAAACTTTCTTGGCAGTGATTGAAACTTGAAATGTTGTTAGTGAGAAAATTCTTCCCAAGAACAAAATTATAAAGAGATGTGAACGTTATTTCGCATCATCTCACTGCGTTCTGAGGCATTTGGTGTGAAGCCCTCTGTGCTTTCCCAGTGTAAATGCTGCATGTTGAATTGCATGTTTCAATCTGCACTGAAGCAAGAACAGAAATATTCAAATCTGGCCACTAGGATTGAGCACTACTTTTGTTCTCCTTTTCAATATTTTGTGCAACATAAAAATTAAAGTGATACCCTGGCTTCGTCCCACCACAGCAGACCCTGATTAGTCAGTGGCTGGTGAATCTGATAATGAAATGTGGTTAAAAGTTCCCATTAGGGAAGATATCAGGTAGATTGAAACTTCTATGAACACTTAGGATGAACACTTCACTGATACCTCAGCTTTGGGCTGTTGAATGAAAGGAGTGTGCTGTTACTGTCACCAGTCACCAAATTTCAGTCTTCTACTTTTTTTTTTTCTGTGATTTAAATTATACCTCAAATGGAAATCATGCATTATATTATTGTTGTTCTTGTTGTTGTCATTGTTGTTGCTGTTAAATTTAAAGAAAAAAATCTACTTCTGTCCACAAGGTGTTTGTGCTATTTAACTGCTGGAATAAAATAGTTCTGGATAAAAGCCACCACCACCAATAAAACCCCAAGAAAAGAAGATGTAGCATAACATAATGCAGTTTGTTCCAAGCCCTAAGCAAGACTCAAATGAATCGCACAGGGCAGCCAATGCACTGATCTTTCTGATCTCCATTAAAATAGGGGGAAATATTCCAGAGTTATTGACTTTAAACTACTTGCAGCTGCACAGGCTCTGTGTGCCACACAGTAAATGCCGAGGTTAACACACAAGCAGAATTTGATACTCAAGGTGATGGTTTTTCAGAGACATTTGGATTGTGCAGTATAACCTCATTTACACTGCTATCCTTGAAAAAGTGCTCACATAACATTTGTGACTTAACTCAGATGCATGTGCATCCCAGTCGTGGTATCTGAGTACCAAAGAAACAGGAAGGATACAGATCAATGAGTATAATAAAGATATCCCTGTAGGATAAAGCATCCCATGAACCCAAAATTTTTCATATTTTTTTTTTAATCTTGAGTATTAAAGGGAGAATTTGCTATAAAAATAAGATTTCCTTTTAAAAAAAATACATTAAACTACTTGTGGGAAAAAAGTGATACACTGAGTTTTCATTTAAAATTTTATATATTGATAAATACAATAACTTGAGTGAAACTGTTTTGGGCACATTCCAAAATAGACATGTAACCAGTGGTGATTTTCTTAAGAGCTGAGTCTTTTCATGGAATCGGTGCTTTAAATCTAATGTGAGTATCAGACTTAAAAGGGTTAGTTCTGTAATGAGTACATTTAGTACTTATTTTCTTGCTGGAAACATCAAAGATGTCCAATTATTTTACTCAAGCATGAGGGACTGATTCAGAAATGAGCTTAAAATCATTCCAATATCTACTCACATCTATTTCCCTATGTAATAGCTTCACAGGCATTAGAAAGATAACAATGTTTTAAATTATATTTTCTCACAAACTGTGGTGCTATAAGATTTTATAACACAGTATGTGTCACATGATCATTTCTATTACTTACATCATGAAATACATAACACTCTGGATTGAAATACAATTTTGTAGCAAATCTTTTAAATGATGGTTTTAAAATGAGTTCACTTAAGGTCTTTTTCTTTAGTCAGGAAAATTTAAAAAAAAAAAAAATTGTCTGGTGAGGAATAACAGTGCAGTTTTGAATGTAAAAAAGCCCCCTGGAAATGGAGAGAAGGCCAGGGCAGAACATTCACAGGGTAAAAGTGGCCATGTCCTGGGGAATGATGTTCACAGGAGAGAGTGATGAGGATGATTTCACCTCGAAGGCAACGTTTCCGAGGCACATCAGACACAGGGATGAGCATCTATCCCAGGACAGCTCCTGACAGAAGACACACATCTATTAGTCTGTGTTCTGCCTCTACAGTGGCCCAGAATCAAGCTGACATAAATGAAATGGCAAATTCATGCAAAGAAGTAAAGGTCACAGCATAAGGAGTTTGAGAGACCACACAGCTATTGCGAGAATGGGTCTGGATAAAAGTGGAAGATGCTGTCTCTCAATTTGCAGAACAGGATCAAGATCTGATCTCTGGCCCTGTGAGAGTGCAAAGCATAGGTCAGAGACAAGATAAACCTTGTTTTGCACAGCTCCATCTGCCTTCTGGGAGCAGTTGCTTCCCAAGCTGCCTTCTAACTGGCCAGGCATGGACTGTGAGAATGAAAGAATCCTCTCTGGATTCTTCAGTGACCAAAAGAGCAGGGCTAATCCCCTTCCCAGAGAGTTCTATCTGCCTTGACTACTCTGGGCTGTTGTTGGGGTACAAAGTAACCACACTGGCTGTTTTACTCCATGAGAGTGAGTTGCCCACTCCTCATTTCTACAAGTAGTGTAACGGTGACAGGATATTGCTACAGCCTCCAATCAAGCAGAAGAGAAGAACTGAGTCCCTTATGCATATGAAGATTGGCTATTCCCAGCACAGGTCTCACAGACTGGCATTGCTTTGCAAACTGTTGGATGCCTTGCAATTAAGAAAACACAGAAAATGAAAGGGAAGGACAGAAATATCCAGTTATTTGAGGTGATTCAACAGTGGTGTGGAAAGTCTTCTTGAACCACTGATCATCTAACATTGCCAAGAAAATTATTCACTCCTATTTGTTAAAGGCATATTTGTTAGATTACATTAACTCAAAATATTACCTTATTTTTAGGACCTTCACATTGCTATAATGTTTCTGTTTAATTTTGCCTCTGTTCTACTTTCTATTTTCTCCTTATTCTCCTGTGTTCCTGAATAACTTTGTCTGTCTGTGTTCTCTCCTAGTTTCCATTTTCAGAGCCTGTCCTAGATGGCTCACAAAACTCAGACACGTAATCCTGTGCTATCTGAACAAGGTCAAAATTAAGCAACATATATTTTCTGTGATTAGAATTAGTTTCCATTGCTTCAGGCCAGACCTCTGGAGGGCAATCAAAACCATTAAAATGAGTTGATGCAAAATTAATAGTATGGAAAAGGATTTTGTTTTTTAAATCACCAAAGCCTTTATTCTGAAACTCCCCACTGCCTTCTATCAACCTTTTGCATCCTTCTGAATTTAGAGCATCTGTAAAGAATCAGCTGTGATATTCTTTAATTCACTGGTACACAGGGGGTTGACTTAGTTATACTCTTGTTAAATAGTTATTTTCTCTGTCCAAGGAAATGAGCGAGACTTATTTTACTCTTGGAGTGAAAATAGTGCACAAGGGTGTCAGAATGAGAACCCCCTAGAAGTGCTAAATCCCAAATTGCCCCCCTAAATCAAGAACAACAATTTGAAAGCATTCCTCAATGCCTACCATTTTCCTAACACAGATCTTCTGATCCCTTTTGACCAAGTAACACGCAGGGCTCTAAACAAGCAGAGGACTTGGCAGTGAGAGGAACACTGCTGTGAAGTGCTGTATCACCACTGTGTTTGCTGCCTTCTTTCAGCCTCTGCATTTTCTCTTGTTGCTATCTCCCACTGTGTCATATTTTGTCTTTAAACATTATTACACTAATCCTGCTATTGACGCGCTGGTACAGTCATGCCGAGTCCTGTTGAATCCCATGGGACCACATACCTCATGTTTACTAATGGGGATTTTGATTAAAATCCATGTGGGACAACCATGAGGAAGTAATCCTGGCTCCAGTGACAGAGAGAAAAAAAGTGATTGGGAATTTAACCATTGCATTTCATGGAGTCTGTCTCTTCTCACTAGGTAAGAAGGATGATCTCAGGACTGCACACAGACATGCATATGCACCAATATTTGCTGGAGGACACCCAACTGGAAAGCAGCTTGACAGAAAAGGGCTGGGGCTCTGGTAGAAACCGAGCTGGACATGAGCTAGCAAAGTGTCTTTGCTGCAAAGGAGGTGAATGGAATCCTCTGCTGCATCAAAGTATTGCCAGGAGCCTGAGGGAGGGGATCTCTCCCCTTTATTCAGAGCTGGTGAGGCCACACGTGGAGTGCTTTACATGAGGCTTAAAGGACCAAGGGCCAGGTGCTACACCTGGGTCAGGGCAACCCCTGGTATCAATGCAGGCTGGGGGATAAACAGATCAGAGCAGCCCTGCCCAGAAGGACTTGAGAGTGCTGGTGGACAAGAAGTTGGACATGAGCTGACAATATTCACTTGCAGTCTGAAAAACCAAACGTGTCTTGGGCTGCATCCAGAGCATTGTGGGCAACAGGTCAAGGGAGGGGATTCTGCCCCTCTGCTCTGGTGAGACCCCCCTGCAGTGCTGCATCCAGCTCTGGGGCTCCCAGCAGAGAAAGGACATGGACCTCTTGGAGGGAGTCCAGAGTAGGCCACCAAGATAATTAGAGTATTGGAGAAGCTCTCCTATGAGGAAAGGCTAAGAAAAGTTGAGGTATTCAGCCTGGAGAAGAGAAGGCTTTGGGGTGGCCTAATTGCAGCCCTTCAGTACCTGAAGGGAGCCTACAAGAAAGATGGAGAGGGACTGTTTACCAGGGCTTGAAGTGACAGGACAAAGGGGAATGCTTCAGACTGAAAGAAAATAGGTTTACTTTAGATAATAGGAAGAAATTCTTTACTGTGAGGGTGATGAGGCACAGGTTACCTAGAGAAGCTGTGGGTGCCCCATTCCTGGAAGTGTTCAAGGCAAGACCGGCTGGGGCTTGGAGCAATCTGGTCTAGTGGAAGGTGTCCCTGCCCGTGGCAGGGTGGTTGGAACTGGAGGATCTCGAAGGTCTATTTCCAATCCAAGCCCTTCTGTGATTATGTGAAGGATGGATGGATGGATAGATGGATGGAAGGGAGGAAGGGAGGAAGGAAGGGAGGAAGGGAGGGAGGAAGGGAGGAAAGAAGGAATGTAAATGCACAAAATCATGTTCATTTCACAATAGGAAGAAAAAATAAAATGAAAAGGCAAAAAATGTTGTTAAAGATCTCAATGAAATTGAAATTCCTTTCTTGAAAATCCCCCATGTCTTTAGGATCCCTAAACTCAACAGTAAGTTTTGTTTTACTCTTTCCTGTCAAAAGATTCCTTTGTAAATCCTTCAGACTGGAAGCTGGAGAAACCCATTTGTGGTCCAAAGCAAGTTCTGGATAAACCACAGATTCCATGGGCAGCAGCTTTCCTTCCTTATTGGAAATGCTATAACATAAAGGATTTGACTTCTGCTTCCAATTAGTCTGAAGGGAAACGTTTGATATATTTCACAAGATGTGGGAGTATTTTTAGATCAGAGACCTCCACTGTGGAAGCTGTCAGCACCTTTTGACAAAAAATTGATAATATTTTGACATCTGACATCTAGACAGACAGACAGGCAGCTGCAGTATCCAAACACAATTTTGAGCTGATGTGACACTTGCAGATAAGGGCATCAACAATGATTTGTGAGTTGATTCATATTCACTGAAACTATGACTGTGCCAGAGATCTGTTGACACGAAGAGATCTTTTCCCTCCTGTTACAAAGCACTCTGTTTTCTTTCCAGATTAATGCATTATCCTAAACTTCTCTAGGCAGCAGGACCAGAACATTCAGTAGACATGTTTAATGTGCTAGGAGAATATATTCTGCTGGAGTGACAGCCCAAGAGAGGCAAGGCTGACACATCTCCATGTGCCCAGGTCCAAGCGGGAGTGAGGCTGATTGTGCATTCCCATGGGCACAGGTGAACAGAGCACACCTGGACACCTTTCATGCACAGATGTGCCTGGCTGATAGCTCAGACACACACAGAGCACCCACACGAACACACAGCACCAAAGCCCTCATCCTGCTCTCCTCTCGAGATGAGCAGGATGGAGGCCACCTACATTATAGAGATCTAAACCCATACAAGGTGGATCCCTCCAGTGGTGGAGATCAGATATTCAGCTTTCCCAGTAGCTGCTCCTGGGTCCCAGCCTCTCCAGTTGCTGGCACCTGGATGTACGAAAAACATCAGGGAGAGTGGCTGGACAAGGTGCCCCTTTCTCTGAGTCCCTAAATTGTGTTCCAACCTGTGATTGTGCAGATGGGACTTTGGTGGGCTATGGCTCCTGGGATGGCTCTGGGAAAATGTAGGGCGTGGTTTGTCTGTAGTGGGGTGGGGGTTGGCCTCTTTTCCCAGGTGACAAGTGATAGGACAAGAGGAAACAGCCTCAAGTTACATCAGGAGAGACTTAGATAAGATATTAGGAATTTTTTTTTCATTGAAAGGGTTGTAAAGCATTGGAAGAGATTGCCCAGGGATGCAGCAGAGTCATCATCCCTGGAAGTGTTCAAAAACCTGGTGAATGTGGCACTTGAGGTCATGGTTTGATGGTGAATGTGGTGGTGGTGCTGGGTTGGGGGCTGGACTCAATGATGTAAAATGTCTTTTCCAACCATAACGATTCTATGATCCTGTGATATTCAGTCTCTGTTCTTCATATCCTGGATCTTATTAAGATTGAGGTGATCTCATTTTTTATACCTTATCTATAAGGCTGTCATATTACTTATATGTATGTCATATTTCATACAGACATGGTTTTTATAGTGGACATGAGGAGCATGCAGGAAGAAAGGTTTTTAAAGGGCAGTGACATCTTAATATTAAAGAAGTCACAGAATGTTTCCTTCTATAGCTGTAATTCAACATTTTTTATGGGTCTTTTTTTCCCCCTGGTATTTATAGCATATTTTTTTTCTTTGCAAAAATATATGACAGGCTTTACTTGAGGAAATTTGACAGCCTAAGATATGCCAGAGGCAGGCATCACTACCAGAAAGAGCATCATTTTGGAAATTTGAATATATTAGACAAGCCAGAGTAGTCAAAAAAGAAAATAAACAGAGATGGAATGTGGAGAGGGTTTCAGGATGCAGTGTGGGAGATGGCTTTAGAGACATTAGGGGAAGGGAAGAGCAAGACAGTCTCACAGCTGTGTGCCAGCTCATCTTCTCTCCTGTTAATCACTAACACCTCGGCATGAGTCTCACAACCAGACTGCTGTTGTCCTCAGATCTCCTACAGTCTCCTGTTACTACTCACCTCTTTTTCAGCTCACTCTTTCCTTCCAGTATGTTTTGTGAGTCACAGACCTGACTGCAACAGCAGCTGGATGTGAGGAGGGAGAGCTGGGCAGAGGATCTATGAAAATAATGTGTTTATCTCTAGTTTGACTCAAGAAATTTAGGGCACATAAGATGATAATTAACAAACTGTAGGACTTGGCAGATGTCATAGCTGTCCTCATTCAGCTTCCTGACGGTTGGATCAGAGAGGACAGCTCAGAAACAACAAGATATCGGGGTGGTTCAGCTCTGCTTAAGGAAGAGCACCCCCTTCAGTTGCTGTATTTGCATCTCCAATTCATGTTTTTCTATCTTTCCTCAGATTTCATTCTCCCAGCCCCAGTTTCAGAAGTTATCCTTTTTCTCAACTGACGCTTAAGAAAAATTCAGCACTATAAGTAATTGCATAATCTTATTGAAGCTCTAATCTTTTTATTGGTTTTTGGGTTTGTTTTTTTTCATTTTACTCCGTAAAAAGCAGTTGGCTATGTATATATAGAAATAAATTAAGGGAAAAAATTATATTTTTTAATAAATATTCTCCAAGCCAGTTGGATGATTTATATTGACTAAGTACGCTTAACATTCCAGATAGAATATATATTTTTTAAAAGGCAATGAAAATAAAGTAAATGGCATAAGGTACTTAATCCTGTATTACTTTCCAATTTTCTAAGGCTGGAGTGAGATTAACTGTGAAAAACACATAGGTTGGGGGTTTTTTTAAGTAGATGTGGAAGGTTCCCTGCCCATGGTGGTGGGGTTGGGATTATGGGATCTTTAACATCCCTTCCAAACCTACATCATTCTATGATTCTATTATTCTGTGTATTTATGATATCATCAAAAATTGCTCTTCATTATACAATTTAACACTGTGGGTATTTGCTGTAGTTTTGTGTTTGTTTACGTTCTGGATAAATTAAAGACCATTTTAACAGGAGCTTCAAGTCTTCTGGCAGTCATACACTCTTGATTAGTCACATGTAGTGGCCAAGGAGCATATGGGATGAAGTAATTTCATACCAATCACTACCCATTATTTCAGAACACTTTGACATGCAGCCTTTTGTGTTCCATCAGAGACCACATGGTGAGAGAGAGAAAGTTCATTGTGATATGTGTTGCAAGATCTGGTGAAAATCACTGGCACATAGAACAGGACCACAGAGATAAAACATTAGCAGAGAAGCTTGCATTTCCTCTTTATTACAAGCAGTGGGGACTGATGAAGCCATAGCAGTAAAGCATCTGGTTTTGAATTAGTAACCATTCTTTCTTTCATGGCAGTGTGAAGGATTCCCCTCTTGTGACAATCAGGTGCAGGATTCAGACTTACCTGTTGTTTTTACTGCTGGAAGAATTCTTGGCCTAAACCTGAGGTCCTTCATAATCTACAAAAGGCTCTGATGTCCAGGCACAGCCTCACATCCTCACAACTGCCTTTCCCACACTGTTGCCTCAGTATCGTCCAAATACAAAAACCTTGGGTTCCCATAATGGCCCTCTCATCCAACAGGGAGGGATTTACAAGCCTTCTAATCTTCTGGTCAAATACCTTTCCCATGCTCCCTCTCCCACCATCTCACAATCCTCCTATTTGCTGGAGATATTAAATATTACTGGGTCAAGTGATAACAGGGTCTCTTCATTTCACCCCTTAACTGCTTATGGCTTAATTTTCTTCTTGAGTAGGTCCCACTTCATGAGCACAGAAACAGAATTACAGAATCACAGAATGGGTAAGGCTGGAAGGGACCACAGTGGGGTCATCTAACTTCAAGCTGTTTGGACGCACATATTTCACCAAGGAAGTGGTCTGATATAGAGAAAAAAAGGGATAGGACCAGGTGAAATAAGCTCACATGCAAAAGAGGGATAAGAGGGGATGAAAGGGAAAAGAATAAAAGAAAAAATGGATATAGTTGGGTTGCCACTCAGGACAGCTCTCAGAATAATGTGGGTGTACCCATTTCCAGCCATTTCAGGGCTGGATGCTACTGAGCAATCAATAAATGCACATTATCATTGAGGTGGCTCTTCAGAAAAAAACCTGAAAGCAATTGGCGATGCGGATGAGGTTTGATTTGGCAGCATGCCATGCAAAACCTCACAGAGCAGGCACCCTGTGTGCTGGCATGCCTAAAGGAGATGGCCAGGGAGGATTTCACTCAGCTCCCACCTCAGCATAAGAAGGCGTAGGAGAAAGGTCTGATGTAACCAGCTAATACCTTTTACTTGGCACTAGTAACATGAAGGCATCTGGGAAACTTCTCCTAGTGTACCTTCCTTTCTTCAGTGATGAAGACAGTGGTACTTCTGAGTTCCCAGCAAAGAGCCAATTCGTCTGAATGGACAGTGCTTGGATATATATATATATACATATATACACACACACACATACATATATATATATATGTGTGTGTGTGTGTGTTTTATGTTGTAGTTGGAGAAGGCAGGAATAATTTTCTGAGGAAATATTTTTTGACTTCATGTATATATTCCATTATATTCATTTGTTGCCTGTGTTGGTATACCCCAAATATTAAGCATGGGAACATACATTCCTTATTTTTACAACTAAAAACTTTGAAATGAAGGTTTGCTTTTTTGTCAAAGGTAGATTTTTTTTTGTCAAATCCTAAATGAACTATTAACCTCTCAGTTTTCACAGTAGTTGTTGGAATTGATAGGATCTGGTTTGCCACCCACAGATCATGTGCAATTTGTATCAAAAAGGAAGATATTTAAGGAGAGCTGGAGTGGAACTAGCAGTGATGTGTCTGGCATTTTGTAATCCTGCCATTGGCTAAACCTTCTGACAATGTATCACAAGTTTAATCATATTAAAGCAGAAAGCAGAAAATGTCAGGAAATACTGAGATGGCTTAGCTGACAAATGGCAGACAGCTGGGGAAAGGGAGAGGGCATTTCACTTTTCAGTGGCTGGCCATCAATGTATAAACAAGAAATTCTCCCAATACTTGCCCTCATCCCCTCTAACAAAGAAAATATAGGGAGTATGAATTCTGCAGATAAAACAGATATCAGGATGCAGAATCTGATCATTCAGGTTCCTGCTTAGAGTCATAAAATAACAGAATGGTTTGGGTTGAAAAAGACCTTAAATATCATCCAGTTCCAACCCTTTGCCACGGACAGGGACACCTGCCACCAGAACAGTTTGCTCCAAGCCCCATCCAACCTGGTCTTGAACACTTCTAAGGAGGGGGCAGCCACAGCTTTCCTCAGCAGACTGTGCCAGGGCCTCATCAGCCTGAGAGTGAAGAATTTGTTCCTGATATCATCCCCCAGCCTGTGCTGATATCAGGGGTTTCTCCAGCCCAGGTGCAGCACCTTGCACTTGGTCCTGTCAAACCTCATGAGATTCCCATGGGAATGCTTCACACGCACACTGATTTCTGAGAAGCTGATCTAAGTGCAAATGTAGCACCCATTGTTAAGAAACCATGTGAGTTGCAAAATTTCCTGGGGAAGGGTTCTCTTTCCTTCACTTCTCTTGTCTCGTGGAGAATAAAAGGAATAAAGAGTCAAAGAAATGCAAAAAGACTCTGCACACATTCTTGTGAATGGATGGATTTTGGAAATGCCTGTTTTTTGATTCAACTCAGTACAGTTGAAAGTCAGTACAATAAATGTTTAAATCTGTCCTGCCAGATAATCACTGCTAGTGTTGACAGCAGCAAAACTGTTGAACATGATCACATTCAGCTGGTACCTTGTCTCCAGTTGTCTCTGGTGTTGTATGTTCCTTCAACATGATATTTTGAAGAAACTGTTAATGTCATGTAAAACGGGTGTTGTACTTAAGAACTTCTGTGAAATATAATATGGTATTGCCCAGAGAAGTTGTGGATGCCCCACCTCTGGAAGTGTTCAAGGTCAGGCTGGATGGGGCTTTTAGCAGCCTGGTCTAGAGGAAGGTGTCCCTGCCCATGGCAGGGAGTTGGAATTGGAGGGTATTTAAGGTTCCTTCCAATCCAAACCACCCCATGATTCTATGATTTTATGATAATAGGTGAGGTGGACCTGTTTAAAAGATAGCAGTTTCAGGGAGTAATTATTAACCTTGAGGCTGTATGAGTACCTAGTGGTGACATCCTTTTATTTCTGGTGAAAAATGTCAATGATGCAATGTTTGACAAATGTGTAAAACCAAGGTGGATCACTTGGAAAAAGAACGAAGCCATACACCATGTTGCAGACCACTTGCAAATTTTCAAGCTGATGAACAAGGTCTTGCAATGAAGTATTAGGAACAACTTGTAAATTATGGAAGCAGCTAGCTGAATCAAGATTTCCAATTGCTGTTGTAGCAAAGAGGACTGACTTGAACCTAGAATACATTAACTGAAAAACATCAAGTAAGAGTAGAAAAATAGTGGTGAGATCATTTGGGAATTGATTTAATGTCTACATATTAAAAAAATGGCCAGTCACAAAAGGCTTAAAAATAACTTTGAAATTTCATTGATATTTAGGAATCTTGAGTTATAGGCAAATACTTTAAAAGCCTGAACTCTACACTTCACCCATGAACACTCGACAATGAAATGAACATTTACAACGTGAAATAAATGGGTGGGTGGATAAGCTGGATCTGAAATTACATGAGCTAAAAGCAAGACACTTTCTTTTTACCAGGGATCGTGTTAGGGCAAGGAGGATTTCCCTGACTTGAAGCCTTTAAATCAAGATTTTTTTTTTTCCATTTTAAATATACATTTTATTTTAACTAGACATTATAGACCTAGAGGAGAAATTGCTGTTTCATATAATCTGTGCTACACAAAGATGAAAATGGAAGGTCACCACAGTTCATTTTTGACTTAATAAATAGACCTGTATGAAATTAGGGGCCAGTGAGTAGCTGGATTTTGACCAGCTGATGCAATTCTGTTCAGTGTCAGTGACCCAGACTCCTGGCAAGCTGCTTACTCTAACTCACTCTTTGGAAACTGCAGTTCCCAGCAATCCCTCATTTCTATCACCTGGGTAAAAAATGTGCTTGAAATAGCACAATAGGTGCAAGGAAAGCTTTTCAATGTTTTTTTGATTGCTGTGGGATGAGGCTGCAGACTTTTCCACACCACCATCATGGCAAAAATGTGCAGTCATTTTATACCAGTGATAAATATACTTGTGGTAATTATTAATTGCCATCCTTAGAATCTATCTAGTCCCCACAGCCAGGTGAGCACTCTAATCCTAGATTCGACTGCAGGCTCTAGACACCTTTTCTCTTCCAAACACAACATCCACACAAATTCTCTGTGCCTTGGTTTCCACTAGGAGGGAAACCCAAGCACCTGTCCATAAAAGGAACCAGTGACAAGAAAGGAGGAAAAAAATCTCATCAAGGAAATAGAATCTAAAAATCCAAGTCTATAAAAGATTCCATGATTACAAATCTCAGTAGAGGCTACACTGCCTCCATTTACCCTGCACCATATTATTCTTTTGTGGCTCAAAAAAATTTGGGAAAACCAAACTCTGCCTATCAAAACTGGATTTTTTTTTTTCCTCCACTGCAAGGAAGAGTACCTGAGAAAGGAATTTCCAGCTTACAGGAACTCCTTAGAATAAGTGCTGGAGGGATTCCTGGAACAGCAAAAAGCTGTCTATATAAATGTTTTGGCACACATAGGAAGAGTAATGCAGATATTATCCTCACGCTGCCATTTATTTGAATAATATAGATAGTACACTATCCAATTTGGCGACCCTCAGTCTCCCACTCAAGCTGCTGCTGTCACTCACTCAGACAGCCATTCAGCACTAATGACACAACTTTAATTTGGACCCACTTTTCAAACACAGTGTGCCTGCATCAGCATCTCCTTGGTGAATAATTTTGAAGTAAGTTTGGGAGTCAGAGTTCCTTTGAGGTTACTGAAATGCAGATTTTTCCTGATGCTGTCACAGAATTTGTTAAGAACTTGTTAATATTTTTGAGGCAAAATATATAGATTTCAAGTATTTTACTAAGTTCTTAAAAAGAGACATTTTTAAAAAACAAAAAACCAAATAACCAAAACCAACCAGCAAACAATACCAAACCTTAAAATGAGGAATGGTTGGTTATTCTCAGTTATTTGCATAAAAAGTTGTATTTAAACATCCTCACACAGAACATCATGTATTATATCCTGAAGGGAAGAAAAAAGTCGACAACAAAAAAACCAACTTAATATTTTCATATTGTTTGCATTAAGAAATTATAAATTTTGCTATGTACTTCTCTGAAATAACAAAAGTGATGCAAGGGACCAGAAGTTGAACACAAGAACTATCAAAAATTTGGTACACACACCGAGTATACTAGGAATAGTCAAGGTCACAAGTTTTAAAATCACCAAGAGATGTAGTTCCTTACCTGACTGTTTCACAAATTCAGCCACCTGAACAAGGTCTCATCTGGCAGCTGTTGCTCTGAACAGAAGCAGGAATTAATATGGAAAGCACCTGTTACAACACTGGTGCCTTACGGAGCATCAATGGACAATCTAAAACTAAAGACTTAAATCTCTCCTGTCTAATTTAGGGCCTAAATGTTTTGCTTTTCCATTAAGGCAATTGCTGTTGTCTTTTATTCTAGGGAAACACAGCGGAAAAACACATTTATTATATACGGCAAAACTTGCCCCTTGCAAAGTAATAATGATGGACATTTACAGGTGACAAAAGAAAAATGTCCTTTATATCATTTAAAGCCATGAAAGTTGTTATATAGTAAGGAATAAATCTATGTCTCCAAAGTCTTGGCCCTGTGCTTTGACCACATGAGCAAACAGCTCTGAGGTGAAAGTCTAAAGCCACAATGAATAATATGAGGTTCATAAAAGTGTTCAAATAATGAAATAATGTGAACCACCCTGAAAATATCCTTATGGAAAATACTCAGTAATAGAAACTCTTTCTGAAATAGACACTTCATTATTAGGTGGACAACAAGATGCATCCAGGGATTTATAGAACTGTCGCTCTCCATTTTCCATATGCTGCTTGAAGATTAGGATGATGAACACATTATGCAGCAAGATAAAAATGAAGACAGAAAAACACCAAGCTTTGTCTTTATCTGCTATAAACCAACACAAACCTTTTGGAACCAGAGGTTTAAGAATGACTATCTCTCGCTGTACATATATTTTCCTTCTGAATTTAAAATATCCTTTTTATGTGCACTTTTACTTCCACAGTTGTAGGCATCTCATGAGCAATATGATGTGCAATTTGTTAGAACAGACAACACGTGTTACAAATATTTGCAGTAAATAACCAGATAACTTACTCATTACTCACTGGGAACAAATTACAGATATTTTCATTTCTTCCCATAAAGAATGTGTTCTGACTTGTTATAAAGAGTGGAAAGCAATAGCATAGGTTAAACATCTCATCTTATAAAAGTTTACCTGTTCAAAATAAGACTTTGAGAAAAACTATGAAGAATGTTTTGAACAATATTATTTTTAATACATGAATGGTAAATTTAATTTCTACCTGTTTGAGTGTTTTGTGGGTTTTTTGGTTTATTTTTTGGTACTCTTTTTTTTAAGGAATTCACAATCTATTCTGTTGATTTTTGTCCTGTTACAGAAAAATGATGTTTACTATCTCACCAATAAAATGTGAGATTATTATTGACCATGAATAAATTTGGAACAGAAATTAGATATTTTCTATCACAGCTGTGAGGTCCTGAAAAGCTTTTCAGCAGGATAGGTGAGAATAAAAAGCTCTTTTGAATCTTAAAACAGGTATTTATCAACGAAGTGAAAGGATTGGATAGTGTGGTTGTCTGTGATATCATTGAGACTGGCTTTGGTAATCAAGGAGTTGCTTTTTGGTCTCTCTTCTGGTAAAGTAATCTAAAACATTTGCAAAACATGTCTAGAAGTCATAGAAACTATTATCCTTACATATATTTTCATTTATAACTGACAAAATGCTAAATAAAAAAATTCTCTCTATATTAAATGGAACCTGTAAATTTTAGTATTGTTAGACAATTTTATTTTTTAATCCCCTCCAAAAGAATTTAATAACTAATTTATTAGTTATTTACACATTTTCTTTATTTGTGGAGATGATCGAGTTGTTCTTTCCTCGAATATAAGTTCTAGAAATTCAGGATATATTTGGATCTGCATCTTACTACTCCTGCAGTACAAGTTATTGGGAAAGAAAAAGTATGTTCCAGTACAGCCATAGCAACCTATAAAATCAAATGCAAACGTACAAATTTTCTAGGAAAAAAGTTTTATATATTTTCTTGGATTTTTTTCCTATTGGTCAGAGTTTCAAGGATGATTAGAATTTCTGACTCTTGAATAAACATGAAGTGAAACCTCTTCAAGCTGCTTAGATTTTTTACAAGTGATTAAGAGGTCATTGAACAGACACATTTAAAGGCTTTTTATTCCAGTCTCTTGCGCTGCTAAAAATTGCTGAACTTAGTGAAATCTATTTTAGTCAGATTCAACATATTATCATACTGGACCTGTATTAAGCATTTTATCACCTCTAGGTCGTGCATAGCAAACAGCTGACGTTTTAAAGTGGTGCTTAAACTCATTAGGAGATCATAGAAAATAAGTAGATTTTTGTCCATCTGCTAAACTACGGAGAGATGTCCCTGCAGTGTTCTGTACACAACTATGTTCAAATTTAATTAAAAACTTCCAGCCACTGAAAAAGCCTGCAACCATTGTGGGCAGTATTTCCTGTGTGCCCACCGAGTATCTTGATTAATGTCCACTATTAATGTCTCTTCTTGTATCCTAATCCATTGTTTCCTCTCCTGCCTGTGGCAGATACAAGAACTGATTTATTCCCACTCTATTTCTCAGTGATGGTTTTTAATCACTGAAGATTTTTTCCTATTTAATTTGACTTAATTCTTTCCTTACAATGGATTATGACTTTCTGATCACTCTTGTTCTTATTCCTATTATGTCTAGCCGCTCACATTTCTCTTCAACAGTGACATCTCCATCTAGACAGAATTTTGATTGCCACGTGGGACAGAGGACTTTCTTCAAGATACCACGTCTACTTGTACACCTTCACATACTTTTGCTTTTCTCTTGTGATATAGTTCATGTCTTCTGGACCCCAGGATGCAGCAGTCACAACTAAATGTATCATTAAACTTTTTTTAAAATAAAAGAAGAAAACGAGAAAAAATATAATATGCCAAACAAATCACTATTTCACTATTTCACCGTTTTGATATTTTGAAACGTAATTTCTCTGAAAGCAAACTTTCTTGAAGAAAATTGAATTCCAACCTATTTCTCATTTCCAATTTTCATGGGGGAAGTCTTTATGTTCACATATGTTTGGATATGATGTTCAGAAAAGAATCCAATACTCTGATGGGTTTAATCAGATCTCTCAACATCTCAGATACTAGGAAATAAGCACATTCCACCTCGTTGCTCTGTGCAGTCACAAAGAGCTGCAAAAAGCAGTAAAATGGCCTAGAGAAGTTTATTATGAAGTAATCATGAATACATTCATATATTCAGCTGAATATTTTAGGGATATTTTCAGTGTATAATCAGTGACCTGGCATTCAGAGTCTGGCTCCTGTTTTGAAACATGGTTCTGCCATTGTCACTGCCACCCACGTATCCCTGACTCTGTTTTTGTATCAAATAGTCATGTTAACACAGGACATGGCCCATAACTTAGCTCAGGTTGGGGAACTTGCTGGCAAGAAAGACACAGTTGAAGAGAAAACAACTCCGAATTTTATGTGTACGACAGATGTAACATCTTATAATTAATCTCATATGTATACCAGAATGTTTACATTAAATTGTAGTAAAATATTTGCATTTGAAAGTGTTTAAATACTCTTTTCTCTGGACTCTGAGTAGTTGGTTAAAGTGTTGCATTTAAATAGGAATTTTAACTCTCCCACCAAGCAACATCTTTAAGAAAGAATGTTAAGATCTAGTTCACTGGCCAGTGATTTTCCCCAGAAATAGGTCAAAGATTTCAGCATACGATGAAGGAGAATCAAAACCTTTACAGAGAAGCCGTTGATTTATATTTGTACCTCTCTCACTGTGTAAATACACACAGATTGTCTCGGCTATATATGATATGTTTAATTATTAAATATATTCTCTCTGTATTACATGTGTAAATGATGTAATGGAAAAAATTACTGAAAAGATTTGTGCCAGTGAGCTTTGGGATGGATGTTGCATTCATACAACCCATATAAAGAATGGAAAGTAATTTTTTTCTTCTTTTTTCCTTCTTCCACAAGAAAATAAAATGTCAAAACTTTAACCCTGCTATTCCTTAAATGGCTCATCTCCCAAAATTTAAATCTTTACCCTGACAGCAGAGATTAAGAGTTTAGCAATTTAGCTAAGAGTGCTGGTAATGAATTCAGAGATGGAGAAGAGTCCGGCACCCATCACTGGCTGGTTTGAAGAATTAACTAGATAAAAGCTTCTACAGGATAAGTAGAAGAGTAAAAATATCTTGTTGATTACTGTTTCTAGATATTTTTAGATAAAGAATATCACAAGCTACACTGTGAAAAACAGTTAACAGAATAACTGGATGCATCTCGTTGAAGGAGCTCACGAAGTCAGGGCTGTGGTGGCGCTCCCTCCACAGGTGTGGGAACACTTGACCTGATGGTGGACGTTTGGTGGGTGACCCCACCTGGACATGGCTCTGTCTGACAGGGGGGCAGTTCCTGGTCTCTTCTTACAGAATCCACCCCTGCAGCTCCTCCACTATCACAACGTCACCCTGCAAACCCAGTACACCGTGACAAATGAAAAAGAAGTGACCTTTGACAAACAGATTTATGAGTCAGGTCTGAGAGTGGTGTTATGACTGAGTGACCCTGTATCTAAAATAACAAGCCCTAGGTTGTAATTCAAAGTCCTGCTATCTCAGGGCAGCAAATAGCTCTGCCATGTGCTTCAACCCAGTGGAGACATCCTCAGCAGAGGCTCTGGGTAGCTATCAGAGTGAAAAGGATAACCGTGAAGAACCTTTCTACATAGGATAACATTTTATTTAGTAGAAATGGGTAGCTGGAAAGAAAATAGCTATGGATTACAGCCAGGGATATAGCTCCCTTGTAGTGTGACTATGCTATAGGAATAGTTTGAGTATCACTTTGCACCACTGGATTGTGCAGAATGTCCTTCTGGGATATTTTTAGAACAGGAAAAGTAAACGGGACACAAAAACCATTTTTTTTCCATCCTCCACAATTACATTCCACGTGCAAGGATTTTTTATGTGTACCAGACCAATGGCAGAGATTTAGTCAGACTTTGATGTCATAAGAAGGGGGAGCTGATACCTTCCCCACTTCTAATCCCTCTCAGTAAGATTGTACAGCAAGGCATCCTTTTTATCCCAGACTCCTGCCTTCAAGAGCAGCCACAAGAGTGACTACGAAAAATGCTAGGAAATACCAATAACAAGCATGAAAAACCCTGTATTGACTTGGCTCTCTTCACAAAGCAGGTTCCTTTTCTGTCCTTGGGTATAATGAACTGTTATTTGCTATTTTTGTTCACAGTCTGCACCACAAAGGTAAGCAGGATGTGTAATACAAACAAACCCTTAATCTGTTGAGCAACCTCACAAATCAGCCTCTGGATTATATCAGGATAGCACTTTCACATCCCAGGATTTATTCTCCATTCAATCAGTTGCTGAATATGGTCCTTATTTGAATTTTTTTCAGTCTTTCAAATGCTTTGTCTTTCAACATTTATGATTCATTTATGCCTCTTTTCCTATTCCACTGCTGATAAAAAAACCCATGTTTCACACAGATATGTGCATTCAGTATTCCTTCAATTTCATCTGCATTTGAAATATGTTTATATGTGGGTACTAGCAGGTTTACCTGCCTGAGACACTGCATCAGAAGTTGAAAAACAGAGCAAGAATAATGTAATCTTTTAAATTTTTGTCATAAGTCAAACCTTGGATGTGTGATTTCTTCCCCTGAATTCAATAATATGATTATGTTTTCAATCCTCACACACGTGCTCAAAGTGAAGAGAAAAGATGTTGCATTTTACAAGATGTTTCATCTATACCATGCAGACTGTCATTCCCGTATTTTTACATAACTGGAATCTCCTTTTCTCCCAGCTCAGTATCACTGAGTGCTGCAGTTCTCATGTGAAGGCTTGGAAACTATGACACTACATGAGAAAATAAATTAAATGGAAGACAACTAATGCACTTTGGGGGAGTAAGGAAGAGCATTGCCAGCAGGCAGGGAGGTGCCCAGCAATGAGACAAAAGGAACAGGCAGGAACTGCTTCCCAGGAAGTTCCATCAGAACTCGTGAGGAAGAACTTCTTTACTGTGCAGTGATCAAGCACTGGACAGGTTGTCCAGAGGGTGTGGGGTCTCCCTCTATGGAGATATTCCAGAGCCATCTGGACACAATCCTGTGCTGTATTGTTCTGGGATGACCTTGCTTGATCAGGGAGTCAGGACCAGATGACCCACTGTGGTCCCTTACAGCTTGACCCATTCTGGGATTCTGTGAAAAAGAAATGGTTAAATTCGCTCATGAAGTAATTATATAGCAGTCAATGAAATCACAAAAGCAGGAAGAAATCTCACTCTCACTGGGCAGAAGGGGCACAGACTGGAATGAAAGTGAATCATGTGTAAACCTGGCTTATGAAGCAGTTCCATTGCCCTTCAAGCAGCTGAAGAGGTTTTGTGTTCATCAGTGGGTGAATTTCACATAGAGAAAAAAGCTGTGTTTAATTTACTATGCAACCCGTGCAAGCCACTGCCTAATTTTGCATTGCTAATTCTTCAAAATGACAAACTTTCTTAAATACAGGTTATTGATTAAAAAATCTGCCTTTTGGGTGGTTCAGCACACAGAGGATGGATATCATCTCATTCCTCTCAATATGGGAATGGTGTATGTTTGGGTTTTATATAACAAACATGACTTATCCTGACCTTCTTCTTAGAGGGTAATATGGTCTAATGATGCCAGATGAAAGATAACTCAGGCAGAGAAAACTAGGAACTTACAGATGTGAGGAGAGGGGAGAACTTTTTTATTATATGAATGGAAAGTGGAAACCAATAACTTTATGAGACTACTCAAAACTAGAGGACTTTTCTTGCTAACTCTGTCAATCTAAAAGTGCACTGTCTGCTTGGAGGCAACCCTGGCCTGTTGAAGAGAGGTCTAGAGAATGATAGATCCCATGCTGAGATACACTTGTGGTGTGGATGGTATATATACAATCACTTAGAAGTTCCTCTTTTCTCATTTATTAGAGAATTACTGTGATGACTAGATAAATAACATTCTTATTCTATATATGTTGCTAAATAGGGATAGTTCTCTGCCTCTGAGGCATATTTACACTGACAAGCTGTCTCAATGCTTTGTACTAGATCTCCTCTGGAACCCATGACTGCCTCTCTAGAGTCATAAAGAAACACAATTTTTGTCCTTTTTTTATCTTTTTTCCTTGCCTCCCTCCCCCTCCCTCGGTTCAAAGTATCATAAATAATGTGACAGCTGTATAGCAACTCCTCACAGTGGTGTTTTCACACCACAAAGCTGGCAGTGTGTGTTACAGCCCCGTGGGCATAGCAGATGGTGGTGTTTGAGAGTGCACATCCTGGTGGGACAGTGTTAGATGCTGTGTAATGTGTAAGGAGCCCAACCTGGTGCATTGCTGACCCTTTGGGTCTTGTTTCTGGTTCCTGGTAGATTCTGAACCAGCTGAGCAGTGTTTGGGAGCATATTAGCTGGCATAGGATGTTATTTCAGGATAAACACAGTCTAGAACCTGAGCCTACACCCTGGGGCTGTTTTATTTACCAATATACACTCAGCCCGAGGTGCCTGAAGATAAGTGAGATGGGTCATCCAGACTCTTAACAACAACAGTCAAGGCTGTAATTGCTCACCAGCCATACCCAAAAACAAAACACTCCTTCCCTTGTGCTTATTCCTGGAGAAATGTAGAAGAAAAATACACAAAAAGTAACTTTTGATTTTCAACTTTAATTTTCAATTTTAAAATCTTCTAAGACTAGTTATTTTTCTAAGTTTGGGTGGTGTTTATTTTTATTGGTGTTAAATGCAACAGGGTGTAGGCTTTTTTTACTATTATTTCTTTTATTTCTTCAGACAAAATTATTCCCTAATGTTTAACCAAACTCAAACACAAATTTTGATGTGTGAGTTTCATTTAGACATAAAATTTTTTATTCCATTTTCTAAGCATACGTCTCTTGTACAAGCTTTGCATATCTAATCTCAGGATTCAATTTGCAGAGTGGAATTTAAAAAAAATGTAATAAACCCAGTATTTTGGTCAGGGTTCTTTTTCCTTGTGATGATAGCGGTGGTTTTGCTCAGTTCCTACTGAGTTAGGCAACATGGTGTTTGTTGCCCCATGACAATAAAACCATCTCACTGTGACAGGCCCCTGGCGACTGATTGTGCTGTGGGAGAGGAAGGTCATTGCCGTGCCAGAGTGATCCAGCCTTTACTGATCAATGTGCTTTCATGGCAAATTTGCCAAAGGGAAATGCACAGAGATGACCTGTCTCAGATTGGAATTGCCCCTGACTCCTCTCGGCCTTGCCAGACTTTCTTGACTGATAACTTCAAACTTAAGGTGACAAACTCACTGCATTTATTTCATTGAGAAATATTGTGAAGGTGTTTGCAAACAGCGTTTGATACCTGAGATCTCAGATGCCATAAGGCCTTAAAATTGATTCTGGCTTTATCCAGAGACTTTACACCTAATCCCAAGACTTGGGTAAGATAAACGGAAAGTAATGACAAATCTCAGGAAAGTGATTCAGAGGCTGCTGGATGGGAGTTTTGCCTTTAAAGAGTTTCTGGTTGGTTTGTTTTTCAGCAGGCCACTCAGGACCACAAGTAATTAAGAAATAAGCAGCCACTAATGTTTCAAGTCTGTTGAGCTTCCTTAGAGCTGTGGTTTCCTGCCTCAATAAGTAGCTACACTCTTAAATACAGGAAAATGTCAGTCTCAAAATATGTCCTTGCTGTTTTCCCATGATTTTAAAAGATAAACATTTACAGTTTCAGATAACACTGATGGAGATGATCAAGTGGTTATCACTGCTGCTGTTTCCACAGTTCCATGTTTTTAATAGCAGTAGTGGGGGTTTTTCCCAAATTGCTCCAGCTCTGAACAGCAATAAAAGTGAGGTCTGTTTACTAACACAAAGCATTTCATTCCTTCACGGTGTCATGAATACAAACCAAACACACAACATTACACAACTGGTGACACTTAAATGTAAGTCAATTATGCAGGTTTAATGTATTATACACGTAGCATCTGTACATGCAACAGCATGGGATCGAGAAGCACTTAAATAATTAAGTTAATGGGAAAGTACTGGGTAATTAAAGGGCACTGAGGAGAACAAATGGAATTTGTTTAGTGAGAGGGTTTATAGATTTGTGAAACAAGGGAGGATGGCATCATGTAGCAAAGCCATGGTCTACCTGTCAGCTCACAAGTAGATGGTTGATGAGAACTTTCTTGTCCTGGTCTTTCATTCTGGAATTGCTTTCAAGTATTTTTATAGACAGTTTTATTATGATTTTATAATACAGTGGCATTGTCCCTGGTTTATGCTAGAACCAAGGACAAAAAGAGACACGAAACCAATTTGGGATGGAAGGAAAATGCCCTAATGTTCATTAAACAGTGGCAGAATATAGATGAAAAATAAATTTTCTGGAAACTAGTAGTTCCCTGCTGCACTTATGACCGTAAAACTGTGAGCATTTATGTTTCTTCTAATATAACCATCAATAAAATAGTTGATAATGATGCTATAAAAATGTACAGATCTGCTTTGCAAAGTATAAGAACGTGTGGCCTTCTTAGCAGATTTTTGCCTCCTGCAAGACCAAAATCCTACCTGTTAATTGAAGTGTTAAACATAACTGACTGTGGCACACTTCCCTCCATCCTGACTTACACTGCCTTACAAACATTGAGGCAAAATTTACATGTGGCCAGAAGCTGCTGCAAGTCCTATATACCATTTACATCCTAATTATGTCCTGATGGCACTCTTCCTGAGTGATAGAGAATCTTTGTTAGTGCCGTTTAACAAGGAGGAAACCTTCTGTACAAAGAGGTTATGTGACTTGCTTATATTTTAGTCAGGAGAATAAATGGAGGGTTTAGGGTTGTTCAGGTGTTATATTCTAAATAAATCACAAAGCAATAGTCATCATTCCAAGGTCTTCTAGGAAACTGGTGATAAATTGACAAGGAGAAAGGAAAGTTCACTTTAACTCTCCTCCCCCTCTCGCCCCCCTTTTTTTATTCTGTAGCGTATAATAAGACAGATCTCTACACTAATAGAGTTTTGTAATTTCTCCTTCTATCTTTCTAATAATCCTAGGATGAATTTCACTCAGTCTTGATTGAGTCCATTTAAGCACTTTACTACTAGCTCCATATTAATCTGATCTCCTGAGATACTCAAAAAGTGACTGTCTGCTAAGGACACTATATCATTCTTTAATGAGAAAAGAAATTAAGTATATCACAGCTTTGTCAGGAACCTTTGTTATTTGACTTACAACCTTGCTCCAATTTAGATTACTTTAGATAAAGAAACCTGCTTTCACATTAACCACTGCCATAACCTTGCTCAAATATGTGGTTACTTTTCCTTCTATGCTAACACAAATTCAACTAAAATAAATATGCAATTATTCCCTCATCTAAAGAGGACCGCTATCATTTATTTAACAGAATAGAAAAATATACATTCAAGGCTGATCAAACATAGTACTATCATTCGGAGTTCTTTTTCTCCTTTGCTGAAATATCTTTAGTTTCCATGAAATTTTGTGTAACAAAATATGTGCTAAAATATAAATACACAATATTCTGTATAGCATCATTTAGATACAAAAAGCAATAGATGGGGCACCTGCAGTTTGCCTCCATTCACATTGACAGAAATACTGTCAACTTCTTTACCTCTTCCTTTACAAGACTCATTTGATTCAACGTTACCTTCTTTGACCACAAAAACAGCAGAGAAACTAATCAGCAAATGGCAAAGATTGTTTAAAACAAGATGCTACTAAAGTATCCAAAATTAAAAGTTTTAAGTGTTCACAACTATGTTTTAATGGAGTTTTAATTAAACAGGGTCACCTTCAGTAGAATAAAGTGGAAAATATCAGAAACTCTTTTTCTTGCATGTATATTAAAAAAAAATCTGAAAAACAACAGAACACTAAAACTAAAACCCCAAACCCCAAAAACAAACCCACAGAAAATATGATAAGGTGCTACAATTATTTCACTTATCTGAACTCAAATCACTCAGGAGAAGTTGTTGAAGTCACTACAGAGAGAGCCAAGAAAACCTTTGATTCACACTACATAGGTGTCATTATATACACTACAGAACCTGCAGTGTTTAGCTTCAGTCACAGCTTGTTTCCATGTCCTCAGGAAACAGGAATGACTTTAAAGGACTCTGGGATGACTTTAAAGATCTTTTTTAAATTAAACACTCTTAATTCCTACTCTTATCTGGCAGCAGTGCCAACTGCCATGGAACAATCTGTGTCCCTGCTGTTGTTAGCACCTGTTAAACACTATTACTCTCAACAATCATGCACGTTCATCCAAGGTGTTTATTGGAAATAATCCTAGACAGTGGTAAACCCTGAGAGCCAGTTGGGAGTTGATTGGGACTCTTGCTATTGAAGCAAGTCAAACTGTGCAAAGGGCTGCTCTACCAATACCCATGACTGTTTCAGTGCCAAGGAAGATTTCCTGTCCTTCCCCAAGCAGAGCTGTAACCTTGTATTTTATGGACCTTCTTTGGGAGTGGGCTGGTAGTTGTGCCCAAAATGAGACAATATTCTGATGAAGGGACTTCCTGCTGTACACAACCTTAGGTAACACACACATTTATATTTGTGAGTTGGACATGACTGCAGTTTCAGGGAAAAGAAACAATGCAGAGAATTTACTAATGGACTGATAGCAGATCTTGTTTACTGTTAGTCTGTTTGAATGTCAGTAGGGTAAGGACACTGAACAATATCATTTGAGTTTGAATCCTGCTTGTTACTGGCCTTCAGCTGTTCCTGAATATATGACAGATGGACATTCATTCACTACCATTGTGCCCCTCAAAGTTACCCAGAAGATTAAGAACTGCTTTGTTCACTCTCATGATACTCATTTGAGCAATAATTTCAAGAATTCAGAGAGTGAATCAGTACTGTTTATTACTCCTTTGTAGGAATCTGGAAAACAACAGACTCATTTGTAGTTAAGATATTTTTCTTTCCTCTGACAGCACTGATGGATGACGATAATTTCAAAACCTTCTCTTTCATTTAATATATAAGAAGATCTAAAACCTTTAAAATTTTGTCCTTTGCTTTCCACTGTTCCCTAGGTATTTCCTGATCCAGTAGATCACAGGCAGTTACTTTTCATCATGTTTTTCTCTTTCTCTTTGAAACAATGCCGCAGAGAACTGTCCTTGATGACATTAATGACAACACCATTAAAAATCTACCTCAAAAGCAAACTGAGCACTGACTAAACAAATAGGCCTTAAATGAAGGCCAAATATAGATTTTGAACAATGTCCAATTCATAATATCAAGCTAGCTCTGTATTTCAAAAGGATGTGAGATTCAAAGATAATTACTCACAATTTCCCATGAGTAGGCCAAATCCCTGTCAATTCCCAAACTATAGATGGCTAACTTCTCCAAATCTTCTTCTCTCCCTTTTTACTGACATGCATGTCAGGAGCTGGACTTCAATGATCATTTTGGGTTCCTTTTAACTCAGGATATTCTATGATTTTATGTCATATAGCATGGAATATCATAGAATCACAGAAATATAGAATGGTTTTTGTTGGAAAGGACCTTAAAGACCAAATAGATCCAGGACTCCTGCCGTGGGCAGGGGAACCTTCCATTAGACCAGCTTGATCAGAACCCCATCCAACTTGGCCTTGAAACACTTCCTGGGATGGGGCAACCACAGCTTCTCTGGGCAAACTGTTCCAGTGCCTCACCACCCTCACAGAAAAGAATTTCTTCATAATACCTAGTCTAAATCTACTTTCTTTCAGCTTGAACCCATTTCCCCTTGTCCTGGCACTCCAGACTCTGAAAAAAATCTCTCTCCATCTTTCTTATAGGCTCCCTTCAGGTACTAGGAAGCCAAATTTGGGTCACCCCAAAACTTTTTCTTTTCAGGCTGAACCAACACAAATCTCTCAGCCTTTCCTCACAGGAGAGGTGCTCCATCCCTCTGGATCATCTTGCTGGCCTCCTCTGGACTGGTTCCAACAGGTCCTTCCTGTGCTGAGACCTCAGAGCTGGATATGATGCTCCCGGTGGGGTCTCACCAGAGCAGAGCAAAGGGACGGAATCACCTCCCTCAGCATCTCTGGGTAGTTCAGCTTGTGTCCTCTCCCAACATCTCGTTCACCCTCAGTCAATTCAGTGCAGGGCAAAGTGAAAACACAGCACTTACTGTCATGTGAGCAGAGTTCAGCAATAGCTAAAACACCAGTGTTTTATTAGCGCTTTTTTTGGTCACAATTGTAAAACTCAGCTCTGTACCAGCTGCTGTTCTAGTCAGACCCAGGTCAAGGACACTTGAAAGGCCAAGATATCATCTGAGTATCTCTTCTATTCAATTTTGCATCAGGCAAACTTAAACGCTATGAAATACAGTGAAATTTTCTGATTGAAAATTTTATTTCATTGAAATAAAACTCTTATGTGATCCCCCAGATCCCTCTATCTTTTGAATGGTCTCTATCCACACTCGGAACAAGGAAACTTGCACTGCAGCAGCACAGTTAGATTGCTGTGGAAATTGTGTGAATGTTAAGTTAGTAATTTAATCTACAAAGAATCCTTAAGACAGCAGTAACAACAACTAAAACAGCCGTGCCCCAAAATGTGTCTGCCTCTACCAAATGCAATTTTTGCTAAAGTAGTTTCAAATAAGATGGTCCTGCTTGGTGTGACACCATCTGTTGAATTTCCCTTGCTTATGTATTGCTAAAGAGTAAGTAGCAACTTTGCATAATTTAAAATAAAACACTCAAATGAGGAAACAACTTCTCAATTACAGTCATGAAAAGGATCAGGTGGGCTCTTACTCATCCCACAGACCATTACACAGCTGACTTCACATTTGGGAAGACAATTAACCTTTAATATAACCAGTGTTTACACAGGATCCAATACTGTTGGAAAAGAGTTTTTCAATCTTCAGTAGCTCGTTAGTTGAAGTACTGGCTTTTTCTATGTTTTTTTGAGTTTCTGTTTCTCATGGAAGAAGGAAGAACAATGGGAAGTTAAGTGTATTTTCAAGAAATAACAGAATGTGCTTCATAGTATTTGGGAACATTGGTTTTTTTCCTTACTTCTAGTGTTTCATATGCCAAATCAAAGTAGGAAAAAAAAAATCTGCTTGCTTCTCCTGCTATTCTGACTGAATTTTTTCTCCCAATTATTTATGAATTTCAGATGATGGTAATTCTCATGACCTAGATTTTCAACAGTCTTAGTTGAAAGTTGATTCATGAAAAGTAAAGCTTTAGTACTGGTTAGAAAAAGAAACAGGGAGAGACTGATGAACGAGGACTGGAACAGATTCCTCTTTCCAAAGGTATATGATCCACATTCATGTTTGTTCAGGAAGCTTAGAAAGAGAGGATTTGGGGGCCAGGAGACAGGTGGACATTGAATAGGACATCCTAAAATTCCTTTTGTTATTTGCCATGACCTGAAATATTGCCACTTGAAGAAGTAAGAGCACAGGGCACTTCTGCTGATATGTCTCTTAACTTGACTAAAGATAAGGAAATTATTCCATTTTCAAGGAAGGACCGGTTATATTTGATGCTTTCCCTAAGCACAACTCTCCATCTGAGCATTTTCCTCTGTCTTAGGGTGATTCTATGACCATACTGTATTCCCCATCGCCTGCTTGAGTTCTAGTGTACCTTTAAATTGCAAAGGGGGGAGAGAGAAGCCGAGAGAACTCTTCAAAGCGGCCAGCTTGACCTTGCAACTAGAATGTTTTGCATTCTTTTCTCTCCCGATTCTGACAACATTTGGTTGGTTGGAGGACTTTTGCTCGCTAGTCTCTTCGGCTTTCAGCGGAGAAGGGACTGTGATCTGCCTCAGCGGCTTCTTTTCCTTTTTGGACTGTTTTTGGCTTGCTTTTCATCTGAGACCTGCTGTCATCTCCGGACCTGCTCGGTGGGACCCTCCAAGGGGGATCGTCGGACCCTGCCTGGCTGGCCCGGCCCAGCGTAGGACTGCAGGTTTTACCTACAGAAAGAACTCTAAAATCCATAGTCCTCTTTTAGGGGACAGGGGAGGGGGTCTCAATATCCTTTTTCCCGTGACAGCAGGGGACTCTGTTTTGTTAAATAAATAGTTTTTTTCACTTTCACTCGAGAAATTATTTTTTCCCGAACCCGTGGGGGAGGTGCTGCCGAGGCCTGCTTGCCTGGCAGGCAGGAGAGAGAGAGAGAGACGCCCCTCTCGGGTTGTTTCCTCCCGGATTTGTGTCCAAACCGGCACATCCTCCATGCAAAAAGCTTAGAACACAAAAAGAATTTAACCCACAGAGCTGCAGTCATGAGTACAACACAGGCACATGGGATAGAAAACAAGTTTTTTGAGACAAGAAGCACCAGGTTGCTGCCAAAATTGTAGATACTGACACAGAACCAAAAAATTCACCCTTGATACTGTGTAGCATGAAAATAAAACATCAGAATTTGGCCTCCTCAAATCAGGTAATGTATCTTCCAAGACTCCTTGAGCACCAGCTGCATCTTGCAGAAGAATATTTATCTCAATTAACACAAGTGCACTCTGAAGCAGCGTCACAGGGCTGTGCCATCAATCTGGAGAGAGCAGCAGCAGCTGAATGCTCCAACACGCAGTGATGAAGCAAGATTGCACACAAGATAAACAGGAGGCTATCCCACACACTGCACAACTGCAGCTCTCCTGAATCTTTGATTTTAAGTCCTTACAGCCCCTTTGAGACTCCAGAGCTGATTGCAAAATTTATGAAAATTCAGATATTGGAGCCAGACGTTCGGGCTAACATCATGCAGGGGCTGGAACCTTCCCACAGAAATCAAGCAGCAGAGGTGATGTATCAAGATCTAGTTCTGCTTCTGGGGCTCTCATTAGCAGCCAGGCATTTTCATGTTTATTTATTTATTCTTTTTGAGCTGCTAGTGGACTTATCACAAGGGAGAAATCTGCTGGCATCAGGGAGTTAAGGGAAAATTTATTTTGAAAAACAGGTTTTTAAAAAGCTATTTTATTTTAATGAGCAGTCCCAAATACCCAGAGCTCCTGTCTTACTGTGGAGATTAGAGCTTTCCCAAAGTATCCTAGCCACAGAGGTGTCAATTCCCATCCCAAGAGAACAAACATATTTTAAGTGTTTCATTTCATGGTACATTTTCAGCAGCGTCTTCCTCTTAGTCAAACTGGCTCATAGAGAGGGAAGTGAGGACGATATCTCTTCATTATTATATAATTAACATATGCACACATATACACGTATATATGTACCCACACACACATAGTGCACCTCTACTCCATGAGCCAGGAAAGTGCTGCATCCAGCCCTGGGGGCCCCAGAACCAGAAGCACATTGACCTGTTGGAATGAGTCCACAGGGCCACCAAGATGATTAGAGGGATAGAGAACATCTCCTATCAGGAAAGGCTGAGAAAATTGGGATTTTCCAGCTGGGAAAAGAGAAGGCTTTGGGGTGACCTAACTGCAATTTTCCAGTACCTGAAGGGAGCCTACAAGAAAGATGGAGAGGAACTTTTTACAGAAAGTTGTAGAGACAGGACATGAGGGAATGGCTTCAAAGTGTTGGAGAGTAGGTTTAGATCAGATAATAAGAAGAAATTCTTTACTCAGAGGGTGGTGAGGCCCTGGCACAGGTTGCCCAGAGAAGCTGTGGAGGCCTCATCCCAGGAAGTGTTCAAGGCTGGGTTGGATGGAGCTCTGAGCAACCTGGACTATTGAAAGGTGTCCCCATACTTGGCAGGGGAGTGGAACTACATGATCCTGAAGGTCTTTTTCCAACCCAACCCATTCTGTGTTTTTATGATTTTATGATACATACACCACATAAACATATATAAACATAAATAAATAAATAAATAAACAAATAAATTGTGTGTACATGTATGTATGTATCTTTATTTTACTACAGGTTATCTGTGCCGGAAGTCATTAGTAGTATTCATTTTTTATCCCAATGAGAAGTAGGCAATGATGTCATTGTCACACAGAAATTACGGCACAAAGGTTCCTGCACCCTGGGCTGACACTTTTTGCAGCACCAGCAGGAAGGTTTGAATTCCTGGCTGTACCTTGCTGCAGCCATTTCCAGTGGGTTTGTGCTATCAGAAAAAAGAGTAGGAGCTGCAAGTCAATTTTTGATAACCTTCTGGAGGAGCTTTGACTCACTATACTCAGCCCAAAGCATAATTCAACCTTTGGGATAGAAAATACAGTTTGAGAACATCTGTCAGAGAAAAGAGGTCTGGAAGAGGATGAGCTTGAAAAGAAGCCTTGAACTAGAGTTAAGATAGTGTAATTTGGGAATTACTGAAGCCCCAAATGAGCTATGACTATTTTAAATTTAAAACTACAGCAGAAAGTGAATTTTTAAAGTTGCTGTTTGGCTAAACCTGGGAAATCTTTTTTCCCCTTTTTTAACTTACTCTCGATCTGTATATTTCCCCATTGCAAATTATGCATGGATATCAAAGAAAACCAAAGGATACTAGATATATATCTGTCTGCCTGTGTGAGACCTGATCTGCCTAGTAAGTGTAACTTGTAGAGATAATGACAGTGTACAAGACATTGCTAGAATACATATATGGATTAAAAATAAACAATATGTCTGTCTGCCTATCTATTGCAAGAATGAATGACCAAGGGAAAAAAACAAACCATAGAGTTAACAAATGGTAATCAATTCCCTTAAGCATTTTGCTCAGTCACCTGACATTGTGGATTAAATACAAAAATAACTTCTCTGGGAAGAACTGTCTGATAACAAGTCTGCTGAAATATTCTAATTGAGAAAGAATGCAGAGTTAGAGGAAAAGAAAAAGAGTTAGAGAGGGATCAGCCTTACACAGATCAAAGCCATAGCTTTGGAAAAGCTATCAGAAATCCTGATATTTCTCTGACACCTCACTTCACTTTTAATATATATGGAAAAATCTTTACTATCACACATCCCTCTCCTTCAGCTGCCCTTGAAACTTTCACTTAAACTGAGACTTAGCACTCTTCTGTCTCTATTGCTTTTAAACAGCACATTCAAAGTGATCTGGTGTATTTTACAGTAATCTACTGAGTTCAGTCTTGGTGTTGTGGTGCTTTTCAGTGTTGGACAAATGTCTGCTCAGCTCTGCGTACCTATTCAAATTTGGAGCGTGAGACTAGACTTAGTCTCCAAAGACTAGTTTCTTCCTTTTGCACAAGTAAAACTGTCACTCCATCTTACCCAAGTTTTCTTCTCTGCATCAGAGGGAACAGGCAGGTCCACTTCTTTGAGTTTAGTCTAAAGGCACTAGGACTAGATTATTCCGCCTCAGAAGGAAAACGCTCAGCATTTTTCGTACTGACTCTTGCCTTAAGAACATCTGAAAAACTAATACCTTGACAGAGAATCACAGAATCACAGAATGAACTAGGTTGGAAAAGACTTTTGAGACCATCTAGTCCAACCTATGTCCTAACATTTCCTCGTCAACTAAACCATGGCACTGAGTGCCACGTCCAGTCTTTCTTTTAAACACATCCAGAAATGGTGACTCCACCACCTCCCTGGGCAGATGATTCCAGCGTGCAATCACTCTTTCAGTAAAGAATTCTTTCTAACGTCTAGCCTAAACTTCCCTTTGTGCAGCTTGCAGTTGTGTCCTCTTGTTCTGTCCATTGTTGCCTGGGAAAAGAGACCGACCCCCACCCGACCGCAACCACCTTTCAGGGAGTTGTAGAGAGTGATCAGGTCACCCCTGAGTCTCCTTTTTTCCAGGCTAAACAACCCCAGCTCCCTCAGCCGTTCCTCATAGTGCTTGTGTGCCAGGCCCTTCACGAGCCTTGTTTCGCTCCTCTGGATGAGTTCAAGAATCTCAACGTCCTTCTTAAACTGAGGGGCCCAGAACTGGACACAGCACTCAAGGTGCGGCCTCACCAGTGCCGAGTACAGGGGAAGAGTGACTGCCCTGGTCCTGCTGACCACACTATTCATGGTACAGGCCAGGATGCCTTTGGCCTGTTTGGCCACCTGGTCACACTGCTGGCTCATGTTCAGTTGGTTGTTGACCAGTACCATCAGGTCCCTTTCTGCCTGGCTGCCATCCAGCCACTCTGTCCCCAGCCTGTAGTGCTACAGGAGTTGTGGTCAAAGTGCAGGATGCAGCATTTGGACTTGTTAAACCTCATGTTATTGGACACAGCCCATCTATCCAGCCTGTCCAGGTCCCTTTGCAGAGTCCTTCTATCCTCCAGCAGATTGACACATGCTCCCAGCTTGATGTCATCTGCAAATTTACTGATAGTGGACTCAATCTCCACATGCAGGTCACTAATGAAGATATTAAACAGGACTAGCCCCAGCACTGAGCGTGGGGACCCCACTGGTGCCTGGCTGCCAGCTGGATGCAGCACTCCTCACCACCACTCTCTGGGCCTGGCCATCCAGCCAGTTCTTAACCCAGCAAAAAGCGCACCTGTCCAAGCCGTGGGCTGCCAGCTTTTCCAGGAGGATGCTGTGGGAGACGGTGTCAAAGGCTTTGCTGAAGTCCAGATAGACAACTTCCACAGCCTTACCTGCGTCCACCAGTGGGGTCACCTTGTCATAAAAGGAGATCAGGTTGGTCAAGCACGACCTACCCTTCCTAAACCCATGCTGGCTGGGTCTGATACCCTGGCCACAGAGACTCACAGAATATCCTTTGATTTGAAAAGTCATCCTTCTATTCCTTGACAGACTTAATGATAAAGAAGTGGAGAACACTGACTTTCATAAAATTATTGCATGAGTCGAAGTGAGCAGTTTGTACTTGAAAATTTGTTTTTTATAAAAGGATAATACCTTCTTGCAGATATCCTGACAAGCTTTGAGAAATAAGGTGCCGTAACTCCCTGAGAAGAGGACAGTTTTTCTTAATCCCACCTCAAAAGAAATTTCATTCAGTTTATTTCAGTAGTGTCCATCCGCTCAGTGGTCTCATAGGACAAAGAGCAGAAAGTTTAAACACTGAACAGATCTCTGAACACTCCATTTACTTTTCTAATTAAAGGTGGCTGGTTCTGCTTGAGACACTTAGGGTATCTACCACTTCCATATTGTCTGAGGGATATGGCAAAGGACCAGAAAATGAGTAGTGTTTCGCAGGGTTTGGTGTTGGGACTTGAACCATTTGACACCTTTGTTGGAGATGCGGCCAGTGGGATTGAGTGCACTCTCAGCAGTTTGCTGGTGACGCCAAGCTGTGTGGGGCAGTCACATGCTGGAGGGAAGGCATGGCATCCAGAGGGAACTGGACAGGCAGAAGAGGTGGAACTGTGCAAAACTCATGGAGTTCGACAAGGCCAAGGCCAAGGTCCTGCACTGGGGCTTGGGCAATCCCTGGCACAGGTACAGGCTGGGCAGAGAATGGATTGAGAACAGCCGTGCCAGGAAGGACTTGGGGGTGCTGGTGGACGGGAAGCTGGACATGACCCAGCAATGTGCACTTTCAATCCAGAAAAACAGCTCCATCCAGGGCTGCATCCAGAGCAGTGTGGGCAGCAGGGTGAGGGAGGGGATCCTGCCCCTCTGCTCCACTCTGGTGAGATCTTCCAGTATCTGGAGAGATACAAGAGAGCTGGAGAGAGACTTTTGACAAGGGCATGAAGTGATAGGACAAAGGGGGATGGTTTTAAACCAACAGACAGTAGGTTCAAATTAGATATTAGGGAGAAATTTTTCACTGTGAGGTTGGTGAAGCACTGGCAGAGGCTGCCCAGAGAAGCTGTGGCTGCCTTATCCCTGGAAGTGCTGAAGGCCAGGTAGGATGGGGCTTTGAGCAACCAGCTCTAGTGGAAGGTGTCCCTGCCCACGGCAGGGGGTTGGAACGAGATGATCTTTAGTGTCCCTTCCAACCTAAACCATTCTAGGATTCATGAAGCTCAGAGAGGAGATGGACAATTACTGTGCTGAAATCACTGGCATATTCTTGTGTAAGAGTCTGAATCGCTACATCCTTACCTGTAGCTCTCACATTTTACTCAGTAAAATCCTCTTGCAAAGGATACCTCCTTGCCTGTGTTTGTGCAATATCTAGAACAAGGAAGCCTTTGCCCATTTCTGAAGCTGGTGGATACTTTTCCAGTAACAACAGAAATCAACTGTATTAATGAATTAGTGTAGACTCTTAAGCACATAAAAGGTCCCGGACTCATGAAACCATCTTACTGAAAATTACATGAAAGCCTTGTAAAAAAAAAATTAAAATAAACATTTAAAAAGGCAAATAAGGCAGTACTCTTTTGCATAACTCAAAGGTTAGCTATATTTTGCTGCATAACTGCAATCTTAATGGAAACTATTGAATTGGAACTTAGTGATTTAAGATGTTATTTTGTCCTATAACAAACATAACAAATAGAAAGACCACAGACTTTCGAGAAACTGAAGACTTAGTGTCTTCACCCCTTATCTTCTTCCCTTCTCTCTTCCCATCCATCATTATCCATAACACCACTTTAAAACAATGAAAGTTGTTTTTCCAGTATTGAGAGCTGAGAGCTTTTAACTGAATATTATCCTATATAGAGAAGTATGCCACTGTTTTGCTGGTTGGAACATGTACTGCAATTGGTTTCATGGATCTGTTTATCTCCAGCATCTGGAGATTTTAACTGAAGTGCTAATGAGTGCATAACAGAAGCATATTAATTAAGTACTAACCACAGGCTTTGGCTCTGTGACAGCATACACTAAACAGCACACGTGGAATATAGGTCAAAGAAGCAAGATATTAGATTACTTCTGAGTGCAAAAATAATATATTTGATTTTAGTGGGGTACTGCATGTGCAAATTATTAATGTGGACTCTGGGGATTTCAGTTTCTATTCAGACCAGCGATACTTGTTAATCCAAAGAACGCAAATGCAGAGGAAGAGCTACAGGGTATTTTTTATATGAAACATTTTGCCTACTTGAGGTAGCAATAAGCAGTATTCTAATAATCTATGCATAAACTGAAAACTTTGTCCTAGAGTGTTCACAATAAACAGTGCTGATATGCAGGTCCCCAATTAAACGTGGAGTTTACCTTTTCAACTCACACACATCTGTCTGAGTTTCTGGAGTTTCACTGCAGGAAACCCAAAATCAAAAAATAATGTCTTAGCAACCTTCTCAATATGATTTTAGTGTGGTTATAGGCAAAGTATCAACATAACTCAGTGAACAACGAAGTATTTTGTGGCTGAGGTTGAAAATGCAGAAAATCATCATAGAATGGTTTGAGTTGAACGCAGCCACTAAAGATCATCTATTCCAACTCCTTTGTCATGGGCAGGTACAACTTCCACTAGATCAGATCGATCAAAGATCCATCCAGCTTGATCATGGACACTACCAATGGTGAGGCATCCACCATTTCTCTGGGCAGCCTCTCCCTGTAAAAATTTTTTCCTTATGTTCAGTCTAAACCTATCCTCTATCAGTTTAAACACATTTTCCCTCATTCTATCTTTACAGACCTTGGTAAAAAAAATCTTTCTCTTTCTTTGCTATAAAGTCTTTTTATAAATTGAAAAGCTTCTATTAGGTGTCCCATAAGTCTTCTCTTCTCCAAGATGAACAACCTCAACTCTCTCAGCCTGTTTTCAAAGAGAAGTGTTTCAGCCTTCTGATAATTTTGGTGATCATTCTGTGGACCTCCTGCAGCACTTCTATGTCCTCCCTGTGCAGGGAAAAACATTGAATACAGCAGTGCAGATGGGATCTCACCAGAGCAGAATCCCCTTCCTTATCTGCTGTCCCCACTGTGAGATCAGCCCAGGACATGGTTGTTTTTCTCAACTGTGAGCACAGATTGATGGGTCATGTCCAATTTTTCATTCCCAGTATCCCAAAATCTTTCACACTGGGCTGCTCTCAGTCCATTCCTTCTCCAGTCTGTATTGATATTAGCAGTGCTCCAAACCAGGTGCAGAACCTTGCACTTGGCCATGTTGAACTTGGTGAGGTTTATGATACAAAATAACACCTAGCAGAACACCAGTATCCATTTGAGGAGTTTATTCTTGAAGGACCTGACCAAGCAAAAGTTTCAGAGTTCCAAAACATTATCTACAGTCTGGTTAGGGCGTGTGTCACTCTTAACTCCGTGCAGTTATGCAATATTAAACAACCTCCTTTACCTATGCAGTGAGAAGGAAAGGTGGGAAGAAAACTTCTTTTAAGGAGGATACAAACGGGCACTGAATAATCTTCTCCACTATGCACTTCAGGAAAGGAAGAGTAATGTTCTGTAGTAAGACCATTAGAGATAAGTGAAAGGTTTCCACTTCATGAAAAAAGAGAAAAGCAGGGTCATCCAGAGGAAAGCAAGGGAGAAGAAAGCTGTGTCATCTACGTTCTCATAGATGATACAAAGTGAAGTGCTAAAAGGATGCAGCGAGAGATTCAGAGCAAGGAGAAAATTTGTTGAAGGTGTCTAAAAAGATCTAAGAAAGGTGCTGGTTCTGGAATTACATTACAGCATCCCTCTTCCTGTCAGTGCAATTCTTAGACTCTAATGATAATTAATGTTCCCTCCAGGTCACAGAGCTCTAGGACTGATTTCCATTTCCCAGTTTCGATGGAGAAAATCAGTGCTATTAATCTATTCAGTGTGAAAAACTACAGAGAGATAGTAATAGCAAATACTTAAATACTCACAGATTTTTTTGTCCAATTCTGGCATATCGCCACTAAGTTATTGTGTTATTTAATCTGAAATTAATATGCATTTATTGATCAAAAAGAAAATCAATGTCTCCGTTGAAATTTAAAGAATATTTTGAGAGCCATAATCATTACTTCTAGATGAAAAGAATAGCATCATGTAGGACGTCTTGTCTTCTACCTCCCTATTTAACCTTCTATCTAAAGACAGAAGTAACACTCACAACAGTAGCACCTAAATACAATTAACAGCCAGAAAACTGGTACTGGTATCTTAACTTTTCTAAACTCTTCCAAGAAAAGACTGATGGGTCATATTAAAACTTTGTTTTTTTCTATTAACTTGAGCCAAATACCCATTTCTGCCTCAGTTCCTGGCTCTGAGTATTACAGCAGCATCTGGAGTGCTTAGACAGGACTGGGCCAGGCTTTAATATGCTGCACACTCTGCAAACAAGTGGACAAAGACGGCCTGTATGAAGAGTCTCATTGTGTTGAGCTGAAAGAAATGCTGCCTTGTTTCTGCTTTACAGGTGGCTTTATGAAATGTAGAGACATTTAGAAGCGTCTGCACTGGTATCACACTTGAGAGAAAAGAATTCATCTTAGACCTCTTTGTTCCAGGCAGCACTTCAATAAAACTTCACCTCTTTCATCACTGGCTGTCTTCTTGTCTTGCTTCACCCTAGATTTTTCCAATATGACTTTTATCTTGAGATTGGGGATGGGAAAATACACACTCCTGCACAGTTACTAGCAAATTATTGTGTGCATCAGCCTCCAATAGAAAAAAATGTGAGATTTCCCACTGAGTTTGCCTCAAGATAATCAATAAGTTTAGATGAAGGGAGTACTTTGTCCTCATGGAACATAGGCAGAGTCAATAAAAAGAACTCTGAGGTTGGTTCTCTGGTCTTACTGACCCTCATTTGCAGGATCACAGGAAGTTTTATCTTGGAAGAGGCCTGGGGAAAACATCTAGTTTACCTCGTGATTAAAGCATGGTCAGATGTGAGGCCAAACCAAGTTTTCAGAACTTTATCCACTCTAGTCTAGAAAATTTCCAAGGGTGGCCGACAGCATGACTTGACAGGACAATCTGAGCTGATATTTGATGGTCCTTATGATGAAAAGCTTTGTCCTTATATCCAGACTGAACATTTTTTTTCCAGTGTATCCTTCTGAAGACAGGATCCTTTGAGAGATGCCAAGTCTAAGGTGGCATGGAAGCAGCCTGGTTAAAAGCGTAAAAATTGTTATTCATTGCTCTCATGAAGATACTGATGAATGCTGAAAGACAAAGCACGCTTTTAGTGGAATCTAGAGTCCAATGTAGGAAAGAGGAAGCAAGAGTTGGCAGTATTGGCACATCTTAGATGGACATCAAGTGAGAATAAATTAAAATAAAAAAAGCACATAAACAAGGTACGTTTAACTAAGGTTACTAAAAGTTACTTCTCTCTGCAAAGAATATATCAAAAAATCTGAAAAAAAAAAATCAGAGATATTTCCATCTCTTTAGGCAAATTCTGATAGGACTAGCCCTGATTTTTCTGTGAAACACTCTAATACTATATAAATGGGTCAAATACTGCATCAGAGTCATTATCCATCAGCCCCCAAAGCTGAGGTTGTCATAGGTGGCCCTTTAAAAAGGAATAAATCAGGTCTAATTGGATGGAAGTGACTGGATGGTTTAGTTTACCACTGCACTGCTGGTGCTCTGCAAGAGATTTTAAAAGCCAGCCTGGGAACTCAGAGTGAAAGACAGAGAGACAATTAGTAGGAGGTTTGGACTAAAGAAACAGCTTCTTCTCTCTTTTTTACCTGTCAGAGAACTTTCCTTCATAGGTGTTTATTCCCAGGAGTTTAATTTTCCCTTGGCAGTGAGTAAATTATTTATTTATGAGATAATATTCTTTATAAACTTTAAAACTATATTCTATTTCTGTATAATTTTTGAGGCTTTGTGTGTGTGTGTGTGTGTGTGTGAATAAATTAGAAAATTCAAATGGAATGGCCATAACACTAAGAAATCATATTTCATCCCATAACAAGCAAGTGAAAGATTCTTCCTCATCTAGATCATATTTCCAAGGGGAAAGGATGAGACCAGTAGTAAAACTGTTAGTCAACAGACCAGGAAACATGTTTTTTATTTCTAACCTCTCTTGCTGTTTGTTTTCCATATAAACTTAGATGAGTCACATAGGGGTGATTTTATTTTTTTTCTCTATTTAGGTACCTGGTACACACTAAGCTACTAAAAAGAAAAGTTTTCTATAAAAATGCCTTGACGGAATGAAAACTGGAGTGTTCCAGTTGACATTTTCTGCTAAAAACATCCATACACTTTTAAAAATGTAAGATTTCTACAATTATTTTCCTGTTGGACATAAATTATATTATAATTTTTTCTTTCTCAAATTTCAAAGAAGGAGCTTCCAAATTGAGAGTCCTGTGTATAGAGATATCACTTTGGTACTGGCCATATTTTTGTATCTGACTAGTCCAGTGTTTTTTGATGACTATGGATTGCTACATTGCATTTCAACTGCCTCCCACAAACCATGTAGTATTTGATTTTCTGCTATTTGCCTTTTTTTTTTTTTAATCTTTTCCATAACTTACTCCTCATTATCAGGAATCACAAGGTTTGAGTTAAGGTTGGCTATGACAATGATCACTTCTTTACTGATTCCCATCTGGCAGGACTGAAATATGTGTGGACAAAAATAATTGTTTTGTGGAAGTTTGAACAACTTTCTTCAAACAAGTTTGTTCATTTGAAAAACTGTCCAGACATTTTTTAACACTGTACTGTGGTATCATATTTTAATTGTGATACCTATTTTAATGGGAATCAGAAGAGAAGAAAGCTGGCTGGCATATGACTGAATTCTGGAGAACCAGTGTCCTGGAAATGCGTTGGTTTAGGATTGTATGTGTTTAAAACCAGTTTCACATCACATAAGGAGCATGCTATTTGTCATACAGACAGTTAAGGTACGGTGATGCGTAGGAAAGGAAATTGTCCAAACCCTAACAATAACAAAACAGGATCTCAAGGGAAGTGGTCATGGCCCTAAACCTACCAGAGTTCAGTAAGAGTTTGGATGATTTCAGAGACATGGTGGGATTTTTGGGGTTGTCCTGTGCAGGGCCAGAAGGTGGACACAATGGTCCTGGTGGGTCCTTTCCAACTCAGGATGTCCTATGATTTTATGAAAATCAGCTACAGAAGTTGTGAATGAACAGTGATTCAACATGGCAGAGAGAAAATGAAACATCAGAGTGTCTGTGCAACAGGGTGGGATAACCTGGGCAGATTGTGAATAGCTTACACAAAGAGAGTGACAAGACTTGATGAACTTGAACCCTGATAAAAGGCCAGACCTGGTTGTGTGCTCACTGTGCAGAAAGTTGGTATCTGCAAAGCAGTCATGTAAACAAGTCCTTAAGCCTCCTGTAACAGATTACTCTCTTGAAATGCTATATGCATCTAACTAAACAACCCACAGACATAATTATTTTATAATTACTGCCTCCTTTGCAGGAGAAACACTGCTACCAGGAAACAGCAATGTTGTATTAAATGATGTTATGCTATGATGAAACTGCAAAGGCTGAGATCACTGTGGTTTTTTGAATTTAAAAATGGTCTGGTTACTGCTGACAGATGCTAGAGATCATAGCTAATCAAGAATTGTATAAATGAACACCCTCATTTCAGAAAACTTTGATTCACTGTAGTCAAAATGTTTTAACACAATATACATATTAAAATATTTCTTTAGTATCTCCCACTTCTTTATGAAATATGTGAATATTGATTTTCACAGATACTTGACGTTTTATTCCTATCCATAAACCTCCCTCTCACATGTACACAATATCCTGAGAAATGTGAGAAAATATGACTTAACAAAATCCCACCTCAAAATCATCCAGAGCTGATAAATAAGTTGTAAAGTTATTAGTATGCAAACATTTAGCTGCAAAACATACACCAACAAATGTGTGCATCAACAGCCATATAACAGCTCTCACACAGTAATAACTATCTCAGTGTTACTAGTACTAGTGCAAAATAAATTTTAAGTCTTTATTTCTTCTTTCTAGTAGTTACAATTGCTGTATGACTTGCCATATGTGTGATAATTAAAAGTAGGTTTCCACATTTGGCATTTTTAATAAAGAACACTGCTTTACCTCCCTCTCTTTTCAAGATGGAAGTCTGACAGACCAAGGGAACATGCTGACTTCCCCTTCACCATTGGTCAAGGGACTGGCACATCTTTTCCTCTTTTCTCTACAGCCTGCAAAATGACTTCTTTGAACAATACCACTTACCTTCTACTTAAGTGAGAAACATGAAGTATCTGCAAGAAATGTTCTTCTACACCTTCCCATGTGAATCCTGAGGTTTCCCTGGAAATGTTCAGGGCCAGGATGGATGGGACCCTGAGAACCCTGGTCTTGTGGAAGGTGTCCCTGCCTGCAGCAGGGGTGTTGGAAGTAGATTGTCTTTAAGTTCCCTTTCAACCCAAACCATTTGTGATTCTGTGATGATCAACTGCAATGTTGTTACTCCTGTGTGACCACTACCACATGGTCCCTTACACAGTTCAAGGTCTCGTCTCTTCTCATACTGTTACTTACACTATTGCTTTTGGAAAAAGAAATCTAATGACCTTCTATCTGTCACACTAAACTCTATTATTTTTGACTGATAAAATCAAAACAAAGACCGAGTTTGGTTTTTGGTATCTTGTACATCTTCCTTTCTATCTGCTCTGATATATCCAGTATATCAGCTGAATTTCAACAATGCAATGATTCTCGTTTTTGTTGGTCTTGTTGTTTCTTGTTTACACTGATGTCCCTGGAACCAGCCCGTGATTGGCTCTAGCTTTTTATTTTTTTATTGTATTTTGAATTTGGCATCTGGTTATCAATTTAATATTTACAGCCAGTAAGATGAACACCTTTCAATTTCTTTTATCTGGTTCAGATATAGTTAATTTGTCTAGTTCAATCAATTCAATTAACTCATCTAGTTCGATTCATCTAGTTCTGATATAGTTCATTTTAATATCCTGAGAATCATAAGTCTGTATGTCTCAGTGAACTGCCCTTTTCCACAGCTCTTCTGCTCAGGCCTGCTACCTTGACAATGTTTGCTTCATTTTCTTATTTTATTCCAACATTTAAAGTTGTACTTTGTCTTTGGCTCTTACATCCTGCCTGGCACAGTTCCTACATCACTCTGTTCCACTTTATTGTGGAACCAACTATTTCTCTGCCACTTTGCTGGGTGACATTTGACACAATTGCATATCCTGTGGTCTTTATTTCAGGTCACTTAACTCCTGTGCTGCATTAAAAATGAAGCAGAAAGAAGTTGCATGGACACAGCAAAAGAACTAATGTAAATCTCTCCAAAGCATGATCCATACCTAATTAATGAGATACAGTTGTTGTCTATCATGGGATTTTGGCAGCACCTGAACTATAGCATCATATGGCTGGAAAGCATCCATTGGGTTTAATTCCTCAGAGTAAGTTCAGACTTATTCGGAGGCAGATTTTTTTTCTGACTATGTGAGTTGGATGCAGAGATATGAGCATATGGGACAGGAAAGAGGCCAGATTGCTGCAGGTTGTTAATGTGTGATCCACAGGTAGACCAGCAAGGCAGTGTGAAAAAAAGGCAGGAGTATGCACTGGGTGCTTAGTGCATGAGGTTTGACAGCTCTGAAGTATGGGATCTGACATTGAGACGTTCATATATCCCACTGCAGAGCTCAGGAGAAGGAAGGAGGTTTGTGCCACATGGAATCAGATGCTGAGTGATGGAGAAAAGTACAAGGTTGCTCACAACTGACAGCAAAGGTTTCTTCTGACACCTGAACACTCCTCAGAGGTCTCCTGTCTAGGGAGTGACCTCCTATCAAGGCTCAGCTCTCACAAGTTAAGCAGACAGAGGATTAAAACATGCCAAAAAAAGTCAGAAGCCAGGCAGAGTGTGAAGGACTCTTGCAGGGTTATACAGTAAGCTACAGTGGGACTATAATTAGCTTGATGGTTGAAATGAAGGAAATGGCCACAGAATTACAACAGATCAGACATGTAGAGGAAGGTTATACCTTGGGAAAAACTCTACATGACTTGTTCTTAGAACACTTTCCTTTGCATTAAAGGGAGAGATCTCCTGAGGAAGTAAAATAAATTAGAATAGACTATGCACAAGGAGTCAAAATATAACATGATCACAGTGCAAGCTACTCCAAAGCAGAGAGAATTAGAGTGATGAAATGTTAGATGCATTTAATAATGATTTGGGTGCAGTGAATAAATCCATCAAAATCCACTTTATTTCTTTCCAATAACATGCAAGCTAATCTAAATTTCCTAGAGCCAGGATATATCACTGCTCTATATTTAAGCCTTTTGATGATTTTCACTCTGAATATATTCTATTTAGCAATTGATGAACCTTTCCTCCCTTACTTTATTTTGTGCTTTATTTTTTTTTCCCTGAGATGATATTTCAATTCCTTATAAGGGCACTGCAAACATGAATCATAGAGTGGCTCAGGTTGGAAGGGACCTTAAAAATCACCTAGTTCCTACCCCTTGTCATGGGCAGGGAAGCTTTCCACTAGACCAGGGTGCTCAAAGTCCCATCCTACCTGGCCTTGGATGATTCCAGGTGTAGGGCATCCACAACTTTTCTGGACAACCTGTTCCTGTGTCTCATCACACTCACTGGAAATAACTTATTCCTAATATCTAATGAACACGGGTCTCATCTCTTTAAATACCACTGCTTAGAGTATTATTAGATTGTGCTACATTCACTTATAATATAAATTTAAAAGTCCTGGTCTGAGTGTGGTCACGGTGCTCATTATAATATAACTGAAAGGAGGGAAATCAGATTTTTTTGTTTCAAAAACATCAGTGGAAAATGAGTGTTTAACACTGGTTGCATGAAGCTCTGCAGACCAGGTAAACAGTGTTGAGTATATGCAGCTGAAATTGCAGCATTCTTCTGCCAATGTTATAAATTCTTTTAAACTGAATATATGGTCAGTTGGATCACGTGCTCTATTTTAGTGCAAGGATCTTCTTTGGAATCACAGAATCATTAAGGCTGGAAAAGACCTCCAAGATCAAGTCCAGCCATTAACAGAACACCATCCTGTTCACCACTAAACCGTGTCCCCAGGTGCCACAGCCACAGAGCTTTTGAACAATTCCAGGCATGGTGATTCCGCCCCTTCCCTGCTCAGTCTATTCAGTCTGTCCAAATTCATCTGAAGATCCTTCCTACCCTCAAGCAGATCAACACTCCTGCCCAACAGAAACTGGGATGGGAAGGAGTTTTGAAGCTGGGCATAGCAGCAGTAGGTGGCCACCTCTGTAGCCAGCGCTAGTGCCTAGAAGGTGCTTGCAGAAGACAAGGGTAATTTAGGGAGTGCAGCGGACTCTCTGCACGCCTGGGCTCTGACTCAGCTGCTGACACACGGGCGCCTTGTGCTGTCTGAGGTAGCCTGGGCTGCAGGACACATTCACACTTGCTCAGCAGCAGGACCCATGGGGGATGTAGTAAAATCTCTGCAGGTTAGGCAGGGTGTGCAAGCATCTTAAATGACACAAGACATTTAAATAGCAGCAACTGGACCTGAACTCCTTGAGTTTTCTGAATCTTTGCTTCTGTGGCAGCTCTGACTTCTGACTGCCATAGTCCTTGCCCTCTTCCTATGGAACATGCTCCAGGCTCATTCTCCCATTCATTTCCCTCATTTCTTGTTCTAGTTGAACTCTTTGAGTAACACCAGCACATTAATCTTACAGGAAGATACAATTTTTATTTATTTTTTTTCTTCTGGACTATGAAACCATAAGAGCTTTACAGAAAGCCTTGTAAGGAAAAGGGTGAAAATGCATTTCCCCTGCAGCTGGCAGGGGAAATGCAATGACCAGCAGTGAGGCTGCCATGGAAACATAGCCTGAGGCTAACAAAAGACGAATTGTACCAGTACATATTTAATGAAATTTTGATAAAAAGCAGGCAAATCTCCTATTAGAAACATAACTCTTGTTGGTCAACATTGCAGCTAAGAATCTGCTACTTATTTCTTTACATTGCTTGTCACTCTGTTAGTGCAAGTGTTAGCATATTTTTAAAGTGGTCAATACCACTGGTCTAAACTTCTTCCAAATTAAAATGTTTAGCCTAGAACACTGTTCAAAGGAGAATATGGAGACATAACCACATAATTTAAGCACCTGTATTTACCTGCATGTATCATGTGAATTATTTCTAGTGCAACAATTTAGAGTTATAATGTGACATGGGAATTCTTGCTTTATTTGCTTTATTAACATCAAGTATCCACTTGGGTAGAAACAAATAAGTGGATTTAAACAAATAGGTGGATTTTTTTTTTTTTTAATCAAAAAATATATTTTATCTTGCCAGAAAAGTTTGTAATAATCTGACACTTCAGCAGTTCAGGATGGATTGTACAAATAATCGGAGCAATCCAAATCGGGACTTACTTGGACAGCCATACTATACCTTCAATTTGGGACTTTTTTTTCTTATATTTTTTACATAATGGTAAATATATGGTACATATATTTTGCAAATACCATTATTTTAAATAGATCCCACTCATCTAATTTACAAATCACAATGTGTTATTGGGTTCACTTTTTTTCTTTGAAATGGTACAATCACACAGTCCATAACTTCTTTCTGAAAGGGAAGCGATGCTTTAAAATATTTGGGACACGTTGCTTTTAGTCAGTCACCCAGTAACACAAGATGTTAAAGCTAGCTACCATGTTCTGGGAATAGAGTAGATCAAACAATACAAAGAGCTTAAGATCTAATCATATATACCCAGTCAATCCCCCAAAAAGAAGCTGAATGCTAATTTTCTAGATGCATAACATGCACTTTGTCCTCATCAGCAGCCTTGAGATCAAGAATGGATATGATTATTCTGACAGAAGACTAAAATTGTGTCCTTATGACACAGTAGAAAAAGTTACATCCCTTCAGAAATGTGAGATTCAGAGCAACTGTCTTTGAGAAGAAACACAAAGAGGCAGCTTAAATATTTTAGATTTCAGAAAGACCCTTTTTCCCAGAACTTGAAATCTCAAGATTCTAAATGTGAGATATTACCAAAGGGGCTTTTTTGGCTTAATGTGCTCCTGGAGTTATCAAAATCATGAATGGGAATGACTCTGAACAAATAGTGGAAGAGAACTACTGCTGGATGCTGAGTGGAAAAGCTGGGAGAGTGTGTGGCTCCCCCACCAGGAGCCCGGAGCCATACAATGATGTTGGGTATGAGGGTGCAGATACAGGGACATCTGATGGAGACTTGCACCTTCTACCTCTGTGTGGCCACTTTCCATGAGCACTTTGCTTAGGGAGCAGTTGACCTCATGGAAAATGAGGATAGACTCGTTTGCATCAGATTTAGAATATCAGAGACAGGAAAAAATCAATTGGTGTGCTGAACATCCCCAAGTATTTGAACACTGACATGAGAAGTATGAAGATAAACAAAAAGATTTGAAAGCTTTAATATATAAACAAAGCTGCAATTTATTTGCAGTAGCAGACATTTGAGGCAACTACTTATGACTGCACTATGAACAGGAAATGACTGAAGATCATTCAGAAAAAAATGAAAAAATAAAAAAAGGGAAAATAGGTAGTGACACAGTCCTGTGCACCAAGATTTTCTGTCATTAGTAGCGTTTGATAATTCTATCTATAATTCCAGAAAAGGTGAATTGAATGGAAATGACTGAAGGAGGCGTGACATTTCTTTGAAAAAAATGGAGCAGCTACATAAGCAAACAATTCCATTGCACATGAAGGGCAGTATTTTAATGAAGAACAAAATGGTTAAAGCTTTGACTCAGATACAAAAAGAAACAAGAAGAAATAGAAATTGAGATTAATAAAAATGATCATAAATATAAAAACTAAACTAAACTAAAATAAACTAAAATGAACATGCAGTCAGAAAGATCAAAAAACAACATGGAGTGCAATGTGTAAGAGACATCAAGGGTAACATGAAATAATTCTTTGAGCAGTAAGTGAAACATCATGGAAAATCTCGATCTGATACTCAAGTTCTTGTTGTTCTTAAGTTTCCCTGTAAAAGGTCAATGACTAGCAGATGTCTGGAAATAACAGCGTACTGATAAAAGGATATGATTTACAATTTTCTACTTTGAATAAGGAAAACAGAAATGAAGATGTAGTTGCAAACACTTGGTAACATCCCAGTTAAAATATTTTCACATTTTTAGTAACTATCTCTACTTTAACAACTAAAGGGCTAAGCCAGTAACAACCAACAAAACCGAAATATATGATTTCATCAAACCACTGCAATTTTCTTCCAAGACAGAGTTATAGGCCTTCTGAATAAAGATGGCAAAAGTAAATTGTGAAAAACAATTAATTTTGGAAAAGTTTATTTCATGCTCCAGGGTGATTCTAACAAGGAATAGAAATATGAAGACATGGAGCCACTACCACATGAGTCTTATAACCATTCATATAAAGAAGTTATCAATTTCAAAAGAGAAAGAATATATTTGGGGTTTTTTTTCAGTTTGCTGATCATTTGAACCTAAGAAAGGAAACACATACATTAAATGAAATTAATAGAACAGAAATTAAACTTGAAAATTTTTAAAACAGTATTGCAAAAAGAAATGATTGGATGAGATTAGGTAAGCAGACACGGTGTGAGTTGTTTAAAACTGAAGAAAATAGTCAATGACACAATTACAGGATGAGATATGACTGTAGCAGATCTGTGGAGAAGGTATCTGGGAGTTAGAGAAAAATATTGGTCAAATATGAACCAAAAAGATAGTAGAATGAAAATATTAAATTTTATTTTGTATAGTAGAAATCCCAAAAGCCTCTAGAAGATGTGAATTCATTCACACTCTTTCAGGTCTAGTAATGTGTTAGGAATGATGTAACTTCAGGTTTTGGACCTAGTAGAGTGCAGTTATTAAATATTAACCTCGAGAACTGGGACCAGAATAAACATGAGTCTGGAAAGCAAGAAGACTGAACAGCTTCTTCCACTACTGAAATTAAAATTATCTGATGCTCCACTAACTGCATTGGGCTTTTATATATCTTGTTTAGAAGAAGACATGTCTGCACTATGGACACTGAAATACAGGCATGGAAAGTTTTGATATGAATTCCAGCACAGCAAAAAATATTTCCAATTTAGGACTGGGATTGATTGCCTTGAAACTGTGAGGACCTCCATCACTGGAGTTCCTTAAGCAGGATTGGAAAAGCCGGTGTCAGGAATGAAGCTGGTGTGTAACTAATCATGCTTCAGGGCAAAGAGGAGAAATAAAGGGTCTTTTAAATCCCTCTGGGAAACTGGGACTCGGAGCCTGAAGCCATTCATGCACTTAGCTACCTACATGAAATGTTCCTGTACTTCAGCACAGACAGTCACTGAATTAAAAGACATAATTCTGGGATCTCTGAATGGCTCCTGTCCCTGACCTTCTCTCCTCTGACTACAGAGAGTGAGCACTGGAAAATCAGCCAGTCTGTGGCTTCAGCAGGGTAAAGCCAGGGCTTGAAGGTAGCTGGATTGAATGGCACCTAATCTCCCTTTCCTCAGCGATATTTACACTTCCATGGGTATACATATGGAAGGGATTGACTGCTTCCCCTCTGATTTAGTGCTCTGCATCATTTTGTTGCCTGGTGTCCAACTCTGCTACAAGCACCCAGTGTAGCTCCTAATAAGTATGCAAATTCTCTTTTATTTCTACTCAAAAGTTAACAATCTGCTAAAAGGGAGCTCTTTAAGTAGGAGTCCCAGCTACTGCTTCTTTCCACAATGTTAATTGTAAAATGCATTTAAAATCACTCTGCATCCAAATTTTTATCCCTGCAGAACGGACTTACTATGCCACTAATTTCATGGGTGTTGTGAAGCAAAGAAGTGTGAAGTACTATTCCTGGAAGGAACAGACCCATGAAAATCAATTTAGTGTGAGTGCTCTCTCTTTATCAGTGTCAGTGACAGAAGACACTAGTTATTTTTTTGGAATGCACATATATATATGTGTGTGTATATATATATATATATATGTGTGTATGTGTGTGTATGTATGTATGTAAATATGAAGAAGCAGTTCTATTACTTGAGTCAAATAAGATTTCCAGTAAAGCTGCACCATATCCAAATCAAACAGCCCTACCAGTGGCACAAGGAAGTGGAAACTTACTCTTTCACAGAAATGTTGTGCACAACAGTTAGTACCCGGTGAATATGCCTTTTATCATTCCAGGATGATCTTACCACATAAGGTAGAGCAGGAGTCACCAGTAGGTCAGTTTGCTACCAACAGTGAAAATATCTGGGCATCTTGGTGCATAGAGACAGCATTTAGTGCATTGACCTGTTGAAAAGAAGATGTGTCAAGGGTGCAAGAAGCTGAAAAGCTCATCTCTTCCTTTCTGCATTATTGGCATTTTTTAGCTCCTACACATGTAGAATAGTGAGCAATCAAGGTGCAGGCTTTCAGCATTGAATTTGTTCAGTACAGGACCGATAGGTTTCTTTAGCTTTCACTACTTTCATTGACTTGTACGTTGTTTTTAAACTCAACAACAGAATTTTTATCTCTCCTTTTTTCATAGTTAAATCTGGATTTAGACATTGATGGCTTTTAGAAATTATGGATTATAGACCAATCTTTCTGCAGAAAGAGTGATCCTTCCATTAGTTTTTATAAAATGAAAGAGCTGGTGATAGTGGCTGAGCTCACAGGAAGTTGTTTAGAAAATAATTTTCTCTAGAAAGGAAGGGAGTGAAATTGGTTTTGGGATAGTCAAAATTTTCCCCAAAGTCTTATTTCATAAATTGACTTTTGCTAGCTTGCCTGAATGGCATATGATGGATCTTCAAGAAAACTTGTTGTAACCCTTATGATGACTTTCTTCACTGTGTTTTCGGAAGCATGTCCTCAAAATCATTCTTATGTTCTTCATTTGAAGATTTTGTTTTGTTTTTAAAAATAAATATGTATAATCGTGGTCAAAGTTTGTTCTACTTTTGTCACCCTTACATTTTAATCATATCAGGAAGATGGACACAAAATTAATGATACATAAAAGGATTAAGGGACCTTAGTTCTCTTGTATAGCCACAAAGTGTCACCCTTTTCCCATGCATTGTCTTCTGTGATTGCTTTTATGTAGCTCAGGAAAAAATTGTCTCCTTTAAAGGAGACAGTCCTGAGGTGCAAGGAGAGAATCGAGGTCTCAGATTGTGTCTGTAAAGTGACAAATGTCCGTGCAGATCTCTGATGAGTGCAATGGAGGTTAAAAGAAATAATTCAGAGAAGGAGACAATATTTGATATTTTCATTCATAGATTGCTGATACCAAGTACCTTTGAAGATCACGACTTGGTTAAAGCCCCATGGTTTAGTCTGTTTACAGGGAAGCTTATTTGTCTATATATAATCAATTCTGAACTTCTTAGAGGTCTTAATCTTCTGATCAACTGATGCTATTTTCTAAGAAGATAAAGCTGTTCCTGAGGGTGGGGGGTTTTATTGTTGTTGCTGTTCTAGGTGTTTTTCTCAAGAAAACTCTAGAAATACAATGTCTGTTTGAGAACTTCAGCTATAATAAATTGGGTTGAAAGAAACTAACATTTTCTGAAGTGATATTTAAAAATAGAGAAATAGAGGAATACACAAAGATCCAGAAACTTGATTTCTGTGGGAGAAGAAGAGAAGAAATGTGTGAAAAATATGACAAATTGTAGTTAAAAAAAAAAAGAACTCTAATATAAGACACTTGATAATAAAATGTTTTATAATAGCAAAAGGAAATAGAATAGGAATAGAATTTTCTGGGTTTTAGCAAAATTTAAGCTTTGCTGAATTTATAGAAATGTACTATAGTGTTTGTTAATATGAAGGTGGTGCCAAAAAATCAGTTTGTCATCTATTTGGGACAGAGCAAATAGAAGATGTGGGAGAATGTAACCTAGTAAAATGCAGCAGTATTGGTATATGAGTCCTAATTTCTGTGTAGGCATTTACCTCAGGTCTATAGATAAGTTCCTAATTCTGGCAGCGTGTAGGCATCAGACATGTACCTCCTAAAGGCAGCTTTGATTTTCTGTTTATTAATCCACCCATTCCCTGTGACTATTCCTGTGGCTCTCATTCTGAGATACCAAACTCCCTCTTTTGTTGTAGACTAAACTTCACTTTTTGATTCCAGCTTCTGAAATTTGTCTGGGCTTTGAGTACATGGAAGTTCAAAACTCCATAAAAAAACGGAACAGAACCACTCATGGCAAGTGAGCAAGAAAAGCAAAGTAACAAACAAAGTGGTAGTTTTCTGGTTCACTACCTAATTTTTCTCCTATCCAGATCTGTGATCAGGTTCTCTGTAGGAACAATTTGCTAAGAGTCCTTGGACAAAGTCCTAGTATTATTTGTTTTCAATCATTCACTTTAGAAACTACCCTTACCTTGCACTGAGCTGGCTTGTCCTTGTCATTCCAGCTCATGTTCTGTCATTTGGCTTAATGTCTTTGGAAGGAGTACAATGCTTTGATTGAAAAAGTCATTTTTATAGCGGGGATGAGCTAAATGAACATGGGGGAGGATTCATAATGCTGAGAAAAGCAGGCAGAAGACCTTGACTGTATTTTCTCCTCCCTTCCCATTTTAGGAGGGTTAAAAGGTAGAGAGAAGTTCAGTATAGAGAGATGGAGCAGACCTGCATAACGATTTTGCTGCCTACACTCAGCTGCAGAGTTGGTTATGAATTCTTAAAAAAGCAAATGGCTCTGGGTTGATGGGGTCTAATTTTGACATGAATCTTAACTGCAGAAGTTGAGGTTTTTTTCCTGGAATACAGGTAGGTGTGGATGTGGGAGAATTCAACTTTTATTATTTTTTAAATGTCAGCTCATTCTAAAGGACAGAGTTATCATTTCAGAAAACTATATTATAAATACCCATGAATCATATGCAAAAAGACAACAATAAACTTCTTTATCTCTCTCCCTCTCAAACAATCCTCTGAGGCAGAAAGAAGAGATTACAACAGTAGACTAGTGGGAAATTATTTCACTGGGATGCAGAATAAAAAGAACTTGCAAAAGAGAAACTTCCAAGAAAGTTGAAAGTGGTAGACACTGGAACCTCATCCTTTCAGGTGTGATTTTGCATATATATAATCATAAACACATGAACGGGGCCCTGAAAAACCTGGTGTAGTAGAAGGTGTCCCTGCCCGTTGCAGGAGAGTTGGAACGAAATGATCTTTAAGATTCCTCCCAACACAAGCCATTTTATTATTGTATGAAAGCTCTGTCAGGTAGGACAGGATCCAACACCAAGTTACATGATTTCACTTTCCTGGAGGTTACACAGGACTTTGTTAAATTCCAATTAATTTATATGTATAGCAGAATAAGTTTGAAGTGGATCAGAAAACAATTTCACAATAGGCAGATGTTCCTGGAAAGCATGAGAATCTCTAAGTTGACTTGGTGAGCTCAGAAGAGTGGGCTTTCTCCCTTTAGATCTGTTGTACATACCACATTTACCATTTTTTGAAATTCTGCTTCTAACATTGACCATGTGTTTTAATATCACACATACTAGTAGCAGCCAAAAAACAAACTAAAAAAGTTGATCAAAGGTTTTGTTTAAAATGTATATTTTGCAGAGTTTTTTCCAAACCCAGTATGATACCATGGAACAAGCTGTGATAGAAAATTAGGGTCATCACAAAGCTTGCTGTTCTCTCTTCCTTTCACAAGTTTTGGCTCCTGCCTTCCCACTGTATGCACAGCAACTATCACAGATGGATCAAGAAATGAAAAGGTCCTACCACCTTCCAGCAAACTGCTAATTAATGGCATATTAGTGTTCTCAGTCAGGCAAACAGAAAACATTGTGAGTAGTAAATCAGTTTTGACTAGGGTTCATGGGAAGTCACTCACAAATGGCTAAGCAGAAGGTCAGCCTTTTGTGAAGGTTCAAAATAGGGTAAAAACTCAGAGCTCTGAATTCACAGCAGGAGACCTTCATCTTACAGCCACTCTGCCCCAGCATCTTTTATGTGTAAACAGCAAGCTGGAATTCTTAACTAAAACAAAACGCTACACTGCATGCATAATGCCTCCCTTGGGGAGTTAAAAAGAGAGGACAAATTACATGTGGCAGATGTTACCTACATCACTTAACACACCACTGAAAGGCATTTGGGTTATATCAGAAAGGTACAGTGTAATGTGAGATGCACCTGAGCAAGCTCTGAATGAGAAACTTGACACATAAACCCCGGAAGAGCACGAGACTATTACGGTTATCCTACTACTGGGTCCCAGAGGAGATTATTCAGACCTGGCATATGCTTTCGTTCAGGTCACTGCACTGGGTCATGGAGAAAGGATTTTGGGTAGTATGCGTGTAGGCTTTGCTTCATCTACAAAATCCTTGTGTTGCCAGGCCCTGTTTCATATAAAAAGCAGATTCAGTGAGAGATTAAGACATCTAAGATGAGGTATCTACTTCTGTACCAGATGTGCAAGTTCCAACTTTACTCAGAGGAGCTCTGTTCAGTCACTGGAGTCTGGATGATGATTCAGACAAGTGTAGGTGTTTATTTTAGGGGTGCTGGAATTGTGCCCCAGGCTTCACTAATTAGGTGTGTTATTCAGTTACCTAAAAACAGTCCTGTGGTGCCATCTGAACTGCTCTGAGATAACCTGCCTGCCCTACAGACGCTGCTTCAGAGTCATATGGGTCTCCTGTAAACCCTCAGTCAAATTACCCATCCCACGTGGATGTTTAGGGAACTGAATCAAACCCTGGCTGTCCACTGGCTATGACAGAAACTGCGATTCTTTGCTCATGTGTCAACATCTTCAAGCAGACATCTAAATGCAAGGACCTCAAGGTAGAAACTATTCTTATCTCTGCTCTCCTCTCCCTACCCAGAGCCAAGGCACAGACAAAACTGTCTTGTTGTTTCCTTACACCTCAGGTTTCTACCAACTAAAATATGGCCCCACACAAATGGAAAAGGAGCCCTGCTGAGGGACAAGAGGTGTCTGATTTGCCTGAACGTGAGGGACAGAAGGAGTGGATACCAAAGCAAATTACAGAGGATAGATGAGAGAAACCAAGCAAATATGAAGAAGAAAGAGTCTGAGAGTGTTGAGAGTTACCACCATCAAATTGTCAAAAGAAAGTGAACTTTTATAACATATATAATCTATATATATAGTCTATATATATCAGACTATAATGTATGACTAGATAATATTACATAGCACATTATATATCTAAACTTTGCACACATTGATGGTGAGTGCTTTCCCTGCTTTTTTCATATTTTACCCTTATATTTCAGATGTGAATACACTACTAAGTGTTACTCTTCTGTTGCTAATATATACCTCACTTAGTGGGCTAAATTCAGTAATACATGCCTCACATGCTTTTCTTTTAGTAAGTAGATAGTATCTGGATTAAATTTGTTCATTCTCACTGTGATCGGTTGAAGAAGAAATATTGAATAACTTCATTACATTAGTTTAGTACAAGGGTCATCGTTGCATAAAATGAATGAAATAATGAAATGAATGAAATAAAATGAATTGCATAAAACCCACTTGGGTAACTTGGACTGGTTGTGGCCGCCTGTTGAAGGGAGGTAAGGGAAGCTCATGTTCCTGTCCAAAATGCTGATAGCTGCATGGCTGTGGAGCCAGCCAAGGATTGTTGGTAAGAATGTGATGTGAGAAAGGACAGGATGTGGTTGGAGCAGGGGCCAAATGAAGGTAGGGCAGCACTTTTCCAGAACAAATGTCCCTGCTCTGTTTCCTGGAGATAACACAGCACAATGCAGGTGCAGGAATGAGGCTGAGAACTGGGCATGGACTGTAAGGGGGGTCAAGACCACTCAAGACCCCTGAAACCTTCCGACCCATTTCCAGAAAAGCCCAGAAGAATGGACTGTGCATGAGAACTGATTTTCATAGAAAGCCAGAAACTTGTCTCCAGGGTAGGGAAAACATCTATAAATGGTACCCAGGACCTTGGACACTCCATCAGCTGGATTGGTGCTGGAGCCAGGACTGGTGATCTCTCTTGTTCTTCCATTCTTCCTTTTACTCTCTCTTCCTCTCTTTAATCCAGTTCTCTCTATTTCCTTCCACCCTACCCCTTTATTCAAAATCCACTGCTCTGTACTTATACTAGCAGATAAGGGACTAATTTCTACTAATTTACATGGCAGATACCTAATTTATTAATAAAACTTTGTAAGCTTTTGCAGACCCTCTGACTTTTGTCATTCCTTCTGATCACGAGCAGCTACAAATCTTGAGTACTCCCTTAAGAGTGGGACATCACATCTGCTCTGTTCTTATCAGCTAATGGATGTAAAAAACTTGTATTGGAGTGAATCTCATGAGTCACCCTGGTTGTGCCACTTTTTTTTTTTTGTATTCTTTCTGCATTTCCTTAGCTCTTGTGCCACAGGGCTAATTCCTCTCGGAATTTTCCAAACTGCATTATATGAGCAGCACTGTTTATCTGATTACATCTTGTGTAGTAGGATAGCATCAAACCTACTGCAAACATGTGAGTGTAAGTGTAAGATCATGTGGAAGAATTGCTGATATTATGTTTCTCCCTTGCACAGAAGAAAGGTGTGTGATTATTTGTCCAGGAAAGCTGAAAATGTATCTTAGGTGATTAGAGCACAACAGTAATTTCTCTCCATAGATTTATCAGAGAGTAAGTGATTGTTGCTTGACTTCAAGTCTCTGCACTCTTGATGTTCTTCTCTGAAAAGCTAAAATAATAATATCACTCTACTGTCTCTCAGGGCTGTCATCATTTTGAAGTCTAATTTAGAAGGAAAAAGGTTTCAGACCACATCTGACTCTTCCTGAACATTTCTCTACTTTAGTCATCACATTTTTTTACTTAAAATGAGCTGTTTTCTTCCCCTTGTTTATCTTTCTAGATGGGCAAAAGGAGGAAATAACTGTTTGTATGTCTTGAGAAGTAGCAAAAGTGTCTGTCTGCAAAATGCTGCCTTATTCTGTAGTGAATATTTTTCTCCTTTGCAATACAAGCTGTCCTATGAAAGAGCAACATATTTGTAGCTACCCTTTTAATAGGACTAAATCCTGCTATTGAATTAAGACACGAATCCTTGAGGGAAGAGAGCAACATATTTGGAGTATTATCATCCTGTTGTAAGTTTAGGAGCAGCTAATTCCTCCAGTGGAGTTTCTTGTGCATTCTTTTGGGTTTGCACTGAAGACTTCTGTGAAAATAATTTTGCAATCTCTTAACTGTGTCTGTTTTGATTTCTTCAGGTGAATTGGAATAGGATGACAATAGCAGGGAAGTACCTGCTGGCAGCTCATAAACCAGATTAAGTTTGAAACCTGCTTCATTCTGCTGTTTGCTTTCTCGTAAGATCAAGGAGGATGAATCTACTCCACCATGTCAAAGCAAAGCTTTAGTGATATGAACAGCTAAGAAAGTGATCAGGAAAAAATATGGGAAAATAAGAAGTCACTGATTGGAGAATAAAGGGGTGAAGTGCTTTGGTATGTTTGAATCATTTCCAGTAATAAAGTTCCTAACTACTCCTTAATACAGTTGATTCACTGTCACTCTACTTTTGAGCACCATTAATGCCCAGTTTAAAATATCTATGAGATGGATTACTGTACTAAATACTTTACAGTACTGGGTTTACGGTCAGGATTTAGTGGAAAGCTTCTTTCTCCTATAAATCATGCTATGAATATTGATTGTGGTAACTTCTACTTACCTAAAAGTTTTATGAGGCTTTTAAAAAATAAGTACTGACGCTGTTTTGGTGGGAAAGATCCTTTCCCAGAAACTAATCTGAGGAACATCTCTAAAATATGCCAATATTGTGTTTATATAGTTAAGAATGACTTTATAACAAAGTGCTGCCAGTCCAGACCAATTTATTATACGGTGCAGAAGTGTTAAACTTCCTTAAATCAATAGTTAAGAAGACAGGAGAGTGCTTGGGCGTTATAAGTCATCATTTTAATGAAATATAGATTATTCCAAGACTATTAAACCAGTGGTTGGTGTCAGGAAAATTGTTCACTTTTTCAATGCTAAACAAAACCATCTATTTTAATGCAGTAAAATCAATAAGCAACTGAGACCTGCCATGTAGCTTGAATGCCTAAGTAAATGTATAGTTAGAACTCCCAGTTGATAAGTAGGTAGGTTACTGTTTGCATGTCCTGGTTACTAACTCTGATTAAAGGAAATGGTTTAAGGGAAGAACGAAAAAAGGAAGAAGAAGGAAAAAAATATTTTGAGGTAACCACTTATTTTGTTAAACAGACAATTACTAAGCTTCTTTTTCAGGAAATATTTTCCAAGCTGAACAGATATTGAGGGCTGAGGATAACTCAGGAGTGGAGAACTATTTTAATTTAGCACTTGAATTGGAGGAAAGTTAGAGGCCCCAAGAATAAAATAAAATGTAATTCATAAAGCTGCCTGAGGATGCAAATAATTGGTTTGCAATAATGAGCACAGTTTTGCTTTATGTTTTCAGGATTATCTTAAAAAAAACAAAAAAAAAGAAAACAAACAAACAAACAAACAACGACAACAAAACACCCAAAAACACAAAAAACCCCCTATCTAAAACTAGAGCATCGTTGCAAACTCACTTCCCATCCATCAAAGTAAAATCACATTCTATATCAGGATGAAACAAAAGCCCTTATTTTGTGAAACTGCCTCTTCTTTGGACAAGATCTTAGATTGCCAGAATGCTAAAATGGGCTGGAAAAGCCACAGTGAAGCTCCTCTTTAAAAAATAAGCCTTATATTCAGGGGTGTTTGTGGTGTAGGCTCTCTTCAGTATTTTCTGCTTTAAATTGAATTCTTCTGATTTTCTCTCTATCTAGAATAATTAAAAATTCACTTAGGTAAAGAGAGAATTACTTTATAATATGTAATTTAGGGCATTCAGCTAGAATGAAGGAGACTTTGATCTGAATCATATTAAGCAGAAGTTTGAAAGGAGGTCTCTCATGGCTGAATATTCTGGCACTTGTGTAGTTAGTTAATCTCAGGACTTCTTTGCTTTGATCATTTCTATCGTGAGGCTGAGAAAATTCCCAGTTCTTTCCAGTGTTGAATGCTCTTCTTAAAATTTCCACTTGGAAAAATCAGAATTTTTCAGTGAAAGCCCTGCTTCAGATTTGTCCTCTTAGTCTGGCTATCACTGAATCACATGCCATCCTGTTTCCTTCACCACCAGCTCCTAGTGATACTGCCTGCTAGTAAAGACTGGCTCATGAATACGTCAGAGTGTGACTGCCACTTGGCAAACTGCAGCTCATGAAGGCACCCAACTGAAAAACTCCTAAAGAGAAGGCATCACACCAATCTCCATCTTGGCCTGTTAATCTGCACTCACATTTCGACTGAGCATTAATTAATGCATTGTGCTAGGTTCCCTTTGTAGCTGATTGTCCCTGAACAGAGTTCAAGGGCAGTGCCTGAAGGAAAATTGAGATTTTTCTAAAACATGCTTGAATGCAAGCACCCTGAGTTTTGAGACAATTGTTATTGTTGGCAACTAAAGGTTAACTCTTTTGCAGCTCATTTGCTAAAATACAGATATCTAGTGTTATTTTATATATCCTAAAATATTCCACCTCAACACCCAAGGACTGGTCATAGATGAAAGTATAATAATTCTCAGTAGGAAGAGTATTCCTTACCTAAAGCAACCAGTGAACAGACACTGTGGCATTGTTCCTGTAAGCAAACCTGACAAAGTCTCTCCATACAGCCCAATCAGCATGTTTAAGGGATCATTTTAAAAGAATAATTCCAGGAATGTAGAGAAGACATGACCTTCCATAACATTTTTTCTGCTATTTCAGTTATTGATGAAATGAAAATAAAGCAGTACAAAAACATATAGCCAAACAGCTCATTTCTTTCTTTGCTCTATTTTTTCCCTACCATACTGCATAGCTATACTTTTAAATTAAGCCCAGCAGGTAGGAAGATCCTATACCCATTTTCAAATAAGATAATTTGTCCCTGCATTACAGCATGTTTCTTTGATATGGTTTCTTTCAGGACTTAGCCCTGCTGCTTCCTGAAAGATGAGTTAAAGATCCTTTGGAATAAATCCTAATGACTGCCTAAGAAAAAGCTTTTTACAGAGATGTGTGAAGTTAGATTTCACTTTTCCCTGACATCTAATTCTGAGATGTCCTTATCCTGAAACACGGATTTCCCCCCCCTCTCTTTTCATCTGATATACTCCTTTCTCTCATTAAAGGCATTTTACTCAAAGCTGATTGCCTTCAGCAATAATGGCATCTTGAAAAACTATAGATGATAAAAATACACTGCTCAAATTTCTTATGCCAGTAGTTGCAGATTGAATACAAGAGACAAAGTTATGCCAGGTGTTCATGCAGAGAATAAAGAAAAAACTTCTCGTTCTTCCATCATTTACCATTCTGAAGGACTGGGTAAAAACTTTTCTTAGAGGACAAATCTGATAGTAAGGGAATAACACAGCCAGCTTTGGGGCTGGGAGAGGCAACTGAAGAGCCCCAGTGCCCTTTTAGCTGCAAGAAGCTAATCTGCTGCAGGGTGTGCAAGCAGAAAGCTGTTCTTTGAAAATGACATCTTCTCCCCACGTGTTTTCTTGCAGAGGCTCTGCGCTCTGAACCAAACATGATCAGATGATTTGAATGAGACAGGACTGATTAGAGCAGTCAGTTTTACCTTATTCCTCTGCTTGACTGGAGAAAATGACAGTAAATTCCTGTCTCACAGTTCTCATCCATTATGAGTTTCATTACAGAAAGAGTGCTAAGGAAAATATTCCTTTGTCCAGCAGAATAGCATTTTGGCAGCTCCCTATTCTTTCCTTTTATGTATTTGACACCTTTTACTTCAGCTGAGATGAAATATGATATTAACAGTGTTTAGGACACAACTTTAAAAAATATTTTCCTAATTTTTCATTGTCTTTCCATCTCTAGAAGAAAAAACAAGCACAAAACCTTTTTTTTTTCCCCTTCTTTATAGCTTTTCTTTCTTTTTAACCCTAAAATCCAGTCTTGTAATGCTGATAACACATTTTAGAACAAAAAGTCTATGGACAGTACATACTGAGAGAAACTCATGAAAAGTAATATCACTGGGAACTGATGCAGTGAATCAGCACTGAAAACACATTTATGGATTCCAGGTAAAACAGGGTTCACTCATATGTTTACATCCACATATCTGGCTTCATAAGATCATTCTACCGATTTTATGCATTGCCTTCTTATCTTGTGTTTCTCAGGTACTCAAATGAAGATGTAAGTTTGTTTTTGACCTCTTTTCTATTAATGGTGTTTGAGGGTATATTAACTGCTTCATTTCAGGAAAAATCTAGCTTGAATTTCCAAATTAATCTGAAATCAAATCTGAAGTAAGCCCTCTCACAACAGTTGAGATAGCTTTGACCTTTCATTACTTTTTGTTCTTTACTATTTCTGCTGGTCTGTAACCTTAAGAACAAGCAGGGAACCAGCAATTTTTAATCTTAATGTTCTATCCTGTTGAACCAAGTGTGGCTTCTTATGCAATAAACGACTTCTTTCTGTGTCTAAGGTTGCTGTATTAACATACAGGGGTTCCTCAAGGCAAAGATAAGAATAATAAGAAAAAGATACACAGAACTGACGAGAAAAGTCTTGTCTGGTTCATAGAATCATAGAGTAGTTTTGATTGGAAGGGACCTTTAGAGGCCATCTAGTCCAACACCCTAGCAATGAGCAGAGACGTCTTCAACTAGATAGGTCACTCAGAGACTCATCCAATCTAAACTTTAATGTTAACAGGCAGCCACCACCTCTCTGGGTGACCTGTTCCATTGTTTCATCATGAAAAATGTCTTCCTTATGCCTGATCTAAATATATCCCACTTCAGTTTAAAGCAGTTGCCCTTTGTGCTACAGGTTCTACTTGAAACTCTTCTCAGCCCCCTTTAAATATTGAATTTATATATTGCTCTACCTTTGCCATGTCCTAACTGTTGCACTGTTGCTTTGGGTCGCTGTAAGTATAAAACTTTCGTTTCTACAAGATTAATGCCTCTTCCTCTCCAAAACCAAAGAAATAAAACAAGTAGTCAAAAAAAACCAAGAAAACAAACAGGCAGCCATACCTCCTGTTTGTAAGAAATAAGGATGTTTTCACCTGGCCCTCTGTGAAAATGATTCTGGGGAGAAAGTTTAGTCCAGACTAGAAAACACTTCATTAAGTAGATACTTGTCTGGTTTTGCAACATTAAAGGCTGCAAAATAATTTGTGACAAATTCAGCAGCTAGAAATTCTGTAAACTTGAAGTCTGAAAGTTGCATGCACCTGACCCCTGAAAAGTTAGTTTTAAGTAGTAACTCTAATCATAGAGAATCTTTCATTTTCTATATACTCATCTTTAGCAATGCAACACAAGGCAGTGTGTATGAAACACCATATAAATTCAATTTCCTTGTTTAGGGCACGGAAGGGTGGCCAAACATGCTAAGAAATGTCCCTGTATCTATAATCTTTCACATGTCCAAGACTAACCAAAAAGGGGATGCCTTGTGAAGAAAAGAAGAAAAAGATGTCACAGTAAACCTGTTAGGCAGCCCTCCAACTTCCTGAAGTCTGTGCCTCAAAAACAACTTGAACCCAAGGTCGTATCTTTGTAAGATGGAATACAGGTGCCATTTCTTCCTTCCCTACGCACGTTGTTCTGCTCGGATCAGGAAGCTGATCAGTACCGGAGCTGAGCTGTCTTTCTATCAGCACTTGCCCCAAATGTCTTTCACAGCTCAAGGAGGCTCTCAGGGTCTTGTGAAAGGTTGGTATCTGCCTAAGGAAGACCCCTTCATCTTTCCGTAGGTTTTGCAACATGGTTCCAAAACTTCAGGTTTTATACCATAGCTTTTGCTGCCACAACAGTGCTTCAAATTAACTTCTCTGAAATAACAGGACATGAGTCCATTATATCAATTTGATGGATATTCTTTTTTAGAAATACATTGGTATATGTGATGAATGAGTATTTTAAGAAGAAATAGATTTTCAGATAAACTACATTTTAGCTTACAGTACAAGGAAAGATAATTTAAATTCTATGATGCATGAATCAGTGCACTAGAGGCATACAAATGAAGAGAAAATTGGGTCAATCTTTCCCTCTGAAAGCAAGTTAAGCAGCTAGACAATGATGTATGTGAACAAATTGTTTAGCAACATTCATCCTTTTGAAGGGCCTGCTTCATCATTTCGTTGTGCCATCTTTGTCTTGGGACATCTGCTGAAACTGCAGTTTTAAAGATGTTCCTGCTGAAAAAGCTTACAAGTAACATAAGAGTAAAAAAAAAAAAAAAACCACAAAACCAAAAACCCAAAAAACAAACCAACCCCAAAAAAACCACACCAAACCAACCAAACAAACAAAAAAAGGAAGCGACAAGTGAGACGGAATTGTGGAGGTTAAAAGTGTTCAATGAAATGTTAAAAACTGCAGAAGTGAGTGAGTGCAAATTCCTCGCAGTGTTTTTGGAAAACTGATATAGGCTTCGCCAAAGAGGTGAATGATATTGATTTTACATGGTGGTTTGCAAATTCTGAAGAGAAATGTGCCCCAGTTGTGACTGCTTAAGGAATAAACAGCCTACATGTACCTCTGGCTGCGGTAACTCTCTATGATAGAAATTAAAATAGAACAATATTAAAATCATTGAAAAATAATAATTTAAAAAATATATATATCTAAATACAATATAATTTTTCAGACATGATTGATGCTGACTGTAGTATTTTGGAGATGAGATGAGAGGAAAGGACAGAAAAGGACAGGACAGGACAGGACAGAAGAGAGAACGATTTGGACTCAAAATGTCCTCTACTCAAGGATTCAAAATATCAGGGTATTTTATCTTACCCATTCAGAGATAGAAAATCTACCCTTCTCATTCTTTTGATCTTGGTGGCATGTGAACATACATCTCTATTACTATTACTCTTCATTAAAGTAACCTTTATGCTACAGATAATGACTGGTTCCACAGATATTTTCTTACCTTATCTATACGTAAATACATTAATTAATTGATTTTGAATAAAATGCACCAACTTCTCAAAGGCTTCAGAATCTGGTTCTACTTCACTGGCATTGTCTTCGAATTTGTACAGAAAAAATTTCCTCTAGATTCAGATGAAACCAAATAAGATGATGTACATTTGTCTCAAAAGTCTCAATCAATAGTTTAAAATATTTAGTTTGAATGTTATTTCTCTGTCTGATTTTCACTGGTAAGAAGTTAATTATTCATACAAGCAAAACACTATTGTGTTAATTTAAACTCTCAAGCGTTTCTTGTCTTTGCTTGAGAGTATTGGTCACTGCAATAAGAAAGTAACTGATACTTCATGACATTACCTGAAAGCACAACACCATTAGAAAAATAACATGGAAATGAGTATTTATTATTGTAAAGATTGTCTCCAGTTTGCGTATCTCACACAGCAGAGATGTTTTTTACAGAGTTGTGCACACTAAGATTTTGGTCTTGTTCAGTTACTATTTAATCAATAATGAATGGACATAATAATATTCTGCATCTCAGTTTAACCTTTTGCAAACTCAATTTGCGAAATATTTAGAAGAAATAAAATTAATTCTTTTATACTTATTATTAATGTTATCTATAATTTCATTCCCTGTCTCTTAAGAGAATTGTAAGAGAACCTGTCTTGTTTTCTTTCAGTCAGTTATTAGAATACAGGAATAATTTATCCAGATCATTTTCATCCTAATTTGCACATCAAAGTCTTTAGTGTTCATGTTGTGTCTTCAGTTGTCAGATACGTGAAATTTTCTCTGCTCTTTGACTACATAACTGAAATTTATGAAAGACAATAATAACAAATAAATGGATAATGGAAAATGTGTGTTGGATGCACATTTTGGCACAGTGGAGCAATATGTCTTCAAATGCTTTAAGCTTTTGAAATCTGCAGACTTGTTCATAATAAATCACTTGCCTTGATATCACAAAAAGCTAATCACTAATAACAGGCAAATATAATAAAACACCTAAAATGAGAAGTGCTTTCATTTCTTAAAATGTATGCTAGTTTTTACTTTTATGTTATATTTCCTCATCCTTGTAGCTCCAGAGAAATAAAATCCGTGAATAATATTTGTGAACAGTTTGAGTTCTGCTGCTGAAAGAATCTATACAATTAATTATTTCCCCTCTCAGCAGCACATTAGCATTAACACATTAAATATGTTATGACAAAGCCTGTCATCTCAAGAGTCACCACAGAATGTAGCTCTGTCATTAAGTTTGTCATTGACAGATTTCTTGATAAGACTTGCCTTGTCTGAGTTTGAACCTCTTTGTATGACCTACCTGTCAAAGCTCTTTTTTTTGTTGGGTTTTAATAGAGAAATAGACATTTCCAGGTAGCTAATCACGCAACCTATGCTAGAAAAAACTGCCTCAGGAGATGGGAATCTCATCTCGAAAATGCTTGTTTTTCTACTGATGCAATAAAGGACCCAACTAACCTACTTCTGGCACAGATGTCTGCAATGAGGTAAATGTCTAAATGTAGGAAATATGAATCTTATTCTCTTTGTTCTGGACAATCATTTCACATGATTTCCCTGACTGATATTCGTTCTGAGTCATGTTATTCGGCTACAGACTTTGAGGACTCTAAAGGATCATTATCAGAATGAGGCAGGAGCAGGGCTCCACAGGCCTTAGAAATCAAAGGAGTGGCAAGGTTGCAAATTTGCTGACAACCTGCAGACTTAGCCCTAAGTGTTAAGAGCATCCTCAAGGTGAGTGTCTGCATGTGAATGGGGTGAGCACTGAGGATTTGCAAGAAGTATTGAATACAAGGGAATAATAATAATACTTAAAAATTAAATGGCAGCATGAGAAAGGTTTGGTGAATAACCTCATTACTTTTACTGCCTTACTTCACCCTCAGTAAGAATATGGGTTTGGTGGGGAGCCAGCTCTATATATTTGAGGCATGTTCTTCACTTTCTATGTTCCTGTCAACCTTCTGTCTGACTCATAGGTAGCTTACAGGGATCTACTGTGCCATTGTTGGTCAGAGTTAGGAAATTATATCTGCAAAAGAATAGGCAGGATTAAAGTCTTTAGGAAAAACAGGAAAGCTCTCGCCTTTCCACGGAGGAATGTTCTTAGGCAGCCTTTGCAACCTATGTTTGACTTAAGCTTTGACAAAAGTCAGCTATAAGACTTCTCTCTGATATTTGTCTGCTTGTCAAAAATGATTTTCAGGTAACACCAACTCACTGAAGATATTCTCTATCCATGCCTATAGATCTCTATCTCAGGGCAGCAAACATTTTTGTAAAACAAAAGTGTTTGCTTTTCAGATTTGCTAATTCGGCACAAGAGTAATGTGTTTTCTTCCAGTGAATCACAAAATCTTGTCTAGAATTACAGTGTGTCACCCACATTCTCCTCATAAGTCATATTAGATAAGTGAAACATCTTTTAATCTGCAGAATCTCTCCTGTTATCCCTAATTGTTTAGCAGGAGTCCAGTTGTCACGAATAAGCAACAAAAAGTATCTCAGTAACTGCATTTCTTATTTCTGGTCAGGTTAAGGACCTCAACAGTTACAGTAATAGTTTAATCATAACAGTTTTTTGCCATGGGTAAATGAAAATAATTAAAAATAGCTAAAAGAAATGAAGTTTTAATTTAAATAACTTTTAGCTGAAGAGAAATTGGACCAAAAAAAAAAGAAAAAACTTTGATAGAGTGACTTTAAAGTGTCCTTTGCATGCCTCTCAGGAGAAATTTAGTGATTGTCTCTGCTTGTTGGGGAAGATGAAGCTGTCTCGACCGTCCAAACCAAAGAAGAGATGTCACATCTGATGGCACATCTGCTGAGTGGTGAAATGTGCTAGAGTATTAAATGTACCTTATTTCCACATTTTGTCGAGGTTTGTAATTGTGTGTCATAGATAATTGAAAAAATATTTGCAGATGATAATTAATTTTATTTAAGGATAGTCTAATCTGGTCCTCCATGAATAGCTGTAACAATTTTTTACATGGGTAAATATGAATAATTGTAACATAAACTGGTAAGAAATCAAAACACATATGAGAAATGGAAAAAGAAGAGATATACTCACAGCAAGCAAATTAAAGAATACCATTATTCAATATAAAATTAAGCACTATTATTTCTCCTTTTAGATCAATGTCAGCTTGTATGTCTTCTCTCAGGTCTAAAGACATTTGTTGATTACCAGGGAAGACTGTTACTGTTTGAAATTGCGATAACATTTCAACAAACTAGTGTAATCACTGCAGGAAAATGTTAACAAAATCCCTTGTCAGAGCTTTACAACCAAATCTAGACAACATATGTTGAAGTTCTTTTGACATTTCCATCTGAAATGGGACTCTGCTGTTTCCTGAACTGCCTTGGTCTAGCAAATGTCTTTAAGGAGTTGTAGAATGCCGAGGAAGAGGGCAGAGAACAAGATCTTTCCTCAGTTCTATAATCCTCTCATTGTCAACCTTTGATTAGCTCAAATCTGACAGAGTCTGCCTTGTTAATGCTTTTGGTTCCTGGGGAGTGATCTGCGCTGACAAACTCTGTGGCACTGTAATTCTCCTTAGCTCAGGACTTGCACTGTCTTTGTCTTTGTGGTGAAATGTTCTTAGCAAAGCTTTAAAATGTGTTAGTCTTTTATTCAGTCAATTTTGTGAGATACTTCTTTGACTTCATTGACTTTTAACAGGAGTATTTCAAATAAGTTTGGACACCCTTTACTATTAAAAAAAAATCTGTACTCAGTATAGGCTTTTCAGACTTAAATGATCCTTAAAGCGTGGATTTGTGCTTATGTAGCAGAACACATGGGCATTTTTCTTTAATGGCACAGGTCTCTGCTTTTTCAGCTGATGAGGAAGACCCAGAAAAGCAAAAATTGCATATCGTTCAGGTGACAATGAATCGTTAAATTAAAAATTGCAAGCAATGGAAAACCAGCTTAGTTTTCCTGGTGACTTTAGGTTTTCAGTTTTGCCATTGTTGATTAACAAATGATGATGTTGATTAATGAGAAAAAATATGATGCAGGAACTTTTTAGAAAGGAATACAAGAATTTTTTTTCTTTTAATTATTATTATCCAGCATTCATATTGTTTAATGCTGATACTCTCACATCTCAAAAGGGACGATGTCAAAAGCAAAGTTACAAGGACGAAAAAAAATCGAGAAATACCCTCAACTATACAGAAGAATTACCATTCAAGGAGTTGTGTAGATTTCAGTTTGGAAGAGGAAAATGGAAATTGTGAATGTTGTGAAATAAGTGCAGGCAGCATAGTGTCACTATGAGACCACTGAGCTGAACTGGGAACATGACAGGAAATCCGTTTCAAAGAGAAAATAATTAAACAGAGGAACTCATTGTAAGACTCTGCAAAGGCCAAAAATAAAATTGAATTAAAAAATGATTAAACATTTTCACAAAGAAAAAGTCTGTGAAAAGCTATTAAGCACAAAGCAATGCACAAGCGCTCCAGCTCCCGAGCACCCTGTGCCACAAAATGCCAGACAGCTGGAAGTAAACATCATTCTCTTTTTCCCTTGCTCCTGTCCTGTATTCAGTCTCTAGCTGGGCGCCACAACCCGCTGTCAGAAGTTAAGGCACTGATCTACAAATGGTATCTCTCAGTACATAGTCTGCCATATCATTAATCAGCAGCACTGTCCCCCAAACAGCCATCCCTATGCCTGCTTCCTTTAGGAAGAGAGGTGGAATTGGAACATGTTGGGAACACCATTGGTGTTGTCTTTGTGATAAATGGAGCATCTCCTACTTGTTCTGAGATGCTGTCAGACAGGAGCAACTTTCCCTCTCATTCAGTACCTGCATTCTGAGAACTCATGGTCCAGCACACGGGAAATCTGCCTCTCACTGACTCTCCAGGTGGTGTGGAAAACTCAGATCCGAAGCTCTAATCTGCAAGAGGAAGTTCTGTTTTGCACCTTCTGTACTCAGTGCTAAGGCTTACTCACAGATATCAGTTAATAACCCAGTGGTCAAGCTGCTGATCATTCAGAGCTTGCTGGGTTTATATTCAAGCATTATATTTTAGTCAACAGCTGATTAAAGTTAAGTAAGTAATCATTAGTTTGAATGTAGGATAGAATCCCTTAGGAAAGGCTTGAATGTGTTGACTAAGGTGCTCTGTGAAATGTTTGATTTGAATAGTCTCACAAGGAGGAGGATGCTCTGAATAACTCAGCTGGCTGCTATCAGAAAGCTGTTCTGGGCTCTGAAACCTGTTAAGAGGATGCTCTCTGTTTTGATACTTGGATGAAAAAAACAAGAAACTCCCTGGTATGTATTTGATTAGTCTGAACATCACTTTCATGTCATAAGAAGCTGAAATAATACATTTCTGTTATGATGTTCTGCTGTTGTTATAAGAGAGATAATTATAGAGATCTCTTAATTTCAGTGAAGATATGTACTAGTTCATAATTAATATTTGAACAAGGAAAAATAATAATCTTACTATTTCTACTTTCTGGCGGTATGGAAGGTCCTTCCCTAAATTTTTTATGGATTTGATGAATTTGTTTTATCTCAAACTTCCCGTTCATTCATACCAGTAAAATTGCTATGTTTTCAATAGAGTTATTATTTACCTATTTACCTAGAATGCAAGTGAGATCCTAATAATACACTGTATTTCCAGAAATTCCCATTAATATCTAGTAACTCTTTCCTTAATTTTAATTTCATTTCATGTTACTGTATCTTTAAAACAGGATATATATGCTTTTTCTTCATATGCTCTATCACTTTAATTTAGGGCATGGGGAGGAAAAAATTAATCTATAAAAAGGGATCCTGATCTAATTGTTTTTGTCCAGGTCTACTATTAAAATTGACTATTGTGAACACTAGACATAATTATGACTCTAATTAAAATTTTAAATAAATAAGCACTCTATATCGAAAGTCAAATTATAATAATGTGATTTTACTGAAGCAGGGCAAATACACAGTGCACTAAGTCTTTGCATGAATTATACATGAGACTTTATGGATGACTTACCCTAATTTGAAGAACCCAAGAGAATAAATAAAAATACTGTAACTAGATTTCTGTGGGGGGAAAACAACATATTTCAGATTAGTGATCATTCTTTAACACTGACGTTGGTACTTTGTAACTACATGTAGGAAAAATGCCACATATTGAAATCTGGTTTTGCCCCTTGCATGTTAAATAAACCTTGTTTTCTTCTCCCACTTCATGCCCTTGTTTTCCTCTCTATGTTTATTCCCAGCTCTTTGTAATTTGCTTTGAGGAAAAATCTTTCTTTTTAATGGGATTCTGAAATGCCATTGTAGAAATGAGAAATAAAATGTTTAAAAACATGAATCCTGGAGATAAACACAAGAGACATGTACAGATCTAAAAACTGTAGATCAAGCAAAAGAAATTGTGCTGACAGTTGCTTCACTGACAGATATTTTGGCTTCAAAATGCAAGCCATCACGGACCACATATCCCAGATGCCAGCCTCCTCAGTTAAGTTTGTCCTTATATTTTTCAGCTAAGTCTTCACATCTATTAGATGCAAGGTCAAGAGCCCCACTTTTTCACAGGCGTATTTGCTGACTCCTTACTTCAGAGACGACCAGGAACAGAGATGAACAGCAGTGTCCCTGTAAGTTATCCCTTTTCCCCTCGTATTAGAGGGAGTGCTGGGTGTGGTCTTCCAAGACATGCTAAAGCCCCTTAATTTTTGAGGCATTTTAGCGTTTGTTGTTCTCATTTCCATCCTCTCCAGGCTGGGTAGTTCTCTGGTGCTCCAGCAGGGATGTGAACCCAGCACCTGCACTGCAGACAGTGGCAGCTCAAGTCATGGATTGGTTATTCATGGTCAAGTGAAGGAGAGTGAAGCTCAAGTTGTAGATTAAACACTAACAGGAGAGGAAGTAAATCTGGCTATTTGAAGAAAGGTAGATAGAGTGCAGAAATGGCAAAAAAGCAAAATACTTGGCGCTGAAGAGAACAGGATCAAGGGGTGTAGAGAGACGAGTATAAGACTGGGAAATGGTCTCCCACATATTTTCTGATGTGAACTTCGCCTTCCTGCAGCATGGATGGGTTCCTGCCCAGCATTCTGCATCACCTGACAGAGAAGTCCATCCAGCACTGAGCACGTGAAGGATTCCCAATCTCCAAGGGACATAATCTCATACAGTCTCTCTCCTGTACCTTTCGCGTCTTTTAAAATTATTCTTCAAGAAGGTTTTTCCAACCCTCAATGTATAATGCCAGTACATGGTAACATCTCAAATAGTACTAGAGTTTAGGCAAATAATTTGCAAATAACTTAATGAAGTTTTGCCAAGATATTTAGAGAAACAAACTGGGTCTACATTACCTAAATTTTATTTAATTTACTTCCCAAATTCCACTGATCACCATGGAAACTGAGACCTCCCTGCTCTGACACAGACTTAAATTTGGGTGTCTTGATTTCAAACAGAATGAGCAAAACCCCAGCTGAGAAAAGCTAGGAAAGACTAGAAAAGGGCAGTTGAGAAATCTGGGTGAGAAGAGAGGTTTTAGTAGGGCACATGGGGTCAAAAAGCAAATTGTGAAAAGCAAGCATATAAGATCTTGATACGATCTTGTTATTATAAACAATTTTTCTGTGTGTGTATGTGTGTTCTGAAAGACTTCTGAATTGTCCACTTTGTACTACATGGTGAATCACCTAAATAATTGACAAAGGAACATTGTCATTTCAGAAAGACAACTGCTAGGATCCTAAAGCCATAAAGAAATGTTAAAGTTTCTTCCCTCATGAAGAAAATGCCTTATAAAAAGTTTTTACTTTGGTTAAAAAAAAAAAAAAATAAAGAAAACTAGCAATAAAAGAAAATTTCTTTCATTGTCCCCACTTTGCCATAGTGGTTCCTGGGGGAATCTAAACCAAAACACTTTTTGTTTCTGCAGCCCTGCTAAATAGTTGAAAATATAGACTAAAGCAGGAGAATGTTTATTTTTCCATGATTTCTAGTGTATAGGTTGTTTGGGAAGTTTACAACCCTGCCTAGAGAAAGGGAAAGCAAATAGATACCACATCTAAGTGGGTGAAGCTCAGAGACAGCTCCTCTGGACACTGCTGATAAATCTTTTGGGTACGTCTGCTCACTGAAATTGAAAAGAACCCCTGAAAGTGACAACAAAGACATCACCCACTACAAAGAGTCACACTGTAAAATCAAGCAGAGATCAAAGAGGATGAGCAGAGTCAAACTCCTGAAAGATATTACCATGGTGGGTGAGAAAGAAATAAAGCAAGGTAAATATTTATCTAACATAAAATCACACAGATCTTGAAATATTGGTATTGCTGAGCTTTAAAAAGTATGAAACAGAAATGAGGAACTAGGGAAATAAAAATAAAAACGTGTCAGCAGAAAAATTAGTAGAACGGGGAAGAAAAATCTTGGAAAAATTTGTAGATGAAAAAAATGTGTAATTCTTCAAATGTTACTGTCTTAACAGGAGATATTGCTACAACAGACACAAAATTTTAAGACCAAAAAAAAAAACCTAAAAATTCATTGTGATTTCTTCCAAAGTCATTCTCAACATGATTACAGCCAGAAATTCTCAGCTACAGGCACAGAATCTCCTGAGCTGGAAGGGACCCACAAAGGTCATCAAGTCCAACTCCTTGACGATGGACCAGGCTCTGCTCGGTTGTGTCGGCTGATCAGAAAAGAGGCAACGGGCAGGAACCGATGCACAGGAGGTTCCACCTGAATATGAGGAGGAGCTTCCTCACCGTGCAGTGACCAAGCACTGAACAGGCTGCCCAGAGAGGCTGTACAGTCTCCCCCACTGGAGGTACTCGAGAACCATCTGTGAATGCAATCCTGTGCCTTATGGTCTGGGATGACCCTGTTCAAGCAGGGAAATTAGACCAGATGACTCACTGTGGTTCCTTCTGAGCAGACTGATTCCGTAATTCTGTGATTCATATTCTTTGAGAATTGCAGAGCATGAAAATGCAGTGCCTATTTTCACTTAAAGGAACTTAAAAAGGGAATGACAAAGTGGAAGACTGAAGCAGGTTTTTTGATAATAATTTAAAATACACTTATCTTAAATCCATCTAAGCATACATAAAATAAAATGAAATGCATGTTTCCTTTATTTTATATTTATAGATTTTTAGAATATTCAACAAGAGGTTCCAACATGGTCCTTTGACCTTTATCTTGAAGTGAAGAACAGTAAAAAAATAGCAACAAGTATAAATTTTGCAACTATAATTGTGTGTGTAGTAAGTTTGCAACAATACTTTACAGTATTTTTTTCAGCCTATTTCATTTGTTTTCTGCATCAGTTTACAAGCTGCTGAAAAAAACCTTCAAATTTATTTAAGCCCTTCAGACTAATATTGATCTACATAATGATGCATGGCCCATGTTTTCAGACTTTTGGATGCAGAACGTACCAAAAATCATGGAATAATTATTCTATGGAAAAATCTTGCTGAGTATTTAAATTCCTGGCATTGGGTCAAAATTCTCTCATCTCTTTAAATAAAATTCTGTTTCCCATGGAAGCTGATGTGCAATAAGGGTAGAATTTATTTTGCCTATCTTGTAGGTGGATTCTGCATTTACCTGTCTTGGAGATGGAGTCTGTGAAGGCTTTTACATCAGAACAAGGTGCCCTTATTTCCCTGGTCAATGAAGTGAAATAAGAAGCTGTGGAGGATGCTTCACCCAATCTGCTGAAGAGTCTTGAGATGGATCTTTCCTAAATTCTAAGTCTACCTCCTACCCTGCCAGGAAGAGAATCTGGATACCTAATTTAGATGTAGACATCTACACCACAAATAACTAAAGTTAGAAGAACTTTATTCTACCCTTGATGTCTCTAATGGATTGAGAGGTGGACCAGAACATAGCTCTGTGTTATAAAATTCTGAAGGTCACATCTCATCTTATGAATGTGCAAGAGAGACCTATTCCCTTTAGGATAAACAACATTGGTTTTGTTTGAGTCATCATCCACAGCACGGACAGACTGTTCCTGCTCCAGAGCTTCCTAAGTGGCAGCTGCTATATCATACAATTTACAGAAGGTTTCATTCAAGCCAGAGCTTTAAAAAATTGCAGTAAGGAATGGAAAACCTACCGACTTATAAAATATTTACAGGTGTTAAAGCAGTACAGGTCTGATATAGAAAAATCACACTTTTTTCCTGCTATTTTTCATGCTGAGATAAAGGTTTTTTACCTACTTGTCACATTACTTTAGACATATTTCATACATTTTGGAAATCTGAGGAAATATGTCTTGATGTCTGTTTGGTTCTGCAACACATAATCTTTCTACTGCAAATTATGGAAAATTTCTTTCTATCTCTGTAGTTAAAGCATGCCCATCATAACATGAGTAACAAATGATTAACATTTTTCCTAGTGTCCTTTCTATCATCATGTAAAAACATTTACTGTAATTACTTCACTAATTTATCACCTTTCACGTTATTAGTGAGAAGCTGGCATGAGATTGAAATTTCAAGTCATGTCAATGAATGACATACTTTACAATTGGGAGAAACTGAAAAACATTATAATAGAAAAAAAAAGAAATTCTACTTCACATTTCCATAGGGCATCACCCTTTGAAGCAACGATGGCTTATCTTTGGACTAAAAAGAAGACTGTAGAGCATTCTCTCTTTTTTTAATATACAATTTAATTTGTAATGAGGACTCAATGATCGTCCCTTCCTCTATGCTAGATTGTCTTTGCTCTTCTGTTCTTGTATAATTTTTGCTGAGTTTGATTTGCATTTTTTTATACAGGCAAAATTGAAACTACATAAGGTCACTTTCTGCAGGTGTGGTAGATGATATATAAGAAAAGCTTGGCATCTGCTTTGTGTGGGTTTTTTTGCATTCCCATACATCTTTTTTGCAAGTCAAATTCTCAGCTTTGGAGGCAAATATCATTAAGTTTTTATACTAGATATATAATAAAAAACTTCTCAACTTAGGCAACCAAAACCTTCCTCCAAATGCTGCAAATATAGCTAACTTCTTAAATATATTATTTTATTATAAGCTTATTCTACAGTCAGGACTGTGACTATTCTATGACATATTAAAGATGAGCAGACATTGAATGGCTGGAATGGAGATTCAGCTTTAGATTATTAAAAACAACTCCAAAGTGAAGTCAAATGTTCATATGAAAAAAATTTGAACTAAATGAAGTTTTACTCTTGTTCTGTCATTAAAAAATCCTAAAAATTCTGCTCCTCTTTCCCATCTGTTCCTCTTTTTACAAAGACTAGAGATGGGAGAGCCAATGGAGAAATAAAGTGAGAAAAGAAAGTATTGGTAAGTCAAGAGTTCATAAAAGCTACAAGTTGAAATGTTAACAAAAGAGTATTTAATGTTTCATCATTCCTTGCATTTCTCCTGTTATTTCACATGCAGTCTGGATAGCATCTTTACAAGAAGCTCTTTTCTCAATTTACTTCATTAGACAAATTGAAGAAAAAGTTTTTCCCATGGAAGTGCAGAAATATTTAGTCATTATTAAGTCATTATTAAAAACAATAAGACACACACATATTTACAGTAAATATGGCAATTGTACATCTCTTGTATCTAATGAAAAACTTTTAAATTTTGACTGCAAACTTCAAAGAGTTTAATTTAGTTCCACTGGGCACCCAAGAGCATAGAAACTCAACTATTACTTCTCTTCAAGTGTTGCAAGTTGGTTTGCTGAAGGAAAATGGTTCTTCTAGTTGAAAATTACATTCAGAAATGATGAACGTCGAAAGCCAAGCAAAACTTGAGACATAAAAATTGCATTCAGGCAATAATCTTAGAGTGCAAAGGGCTTTATGCCTTAAGCAAGAATGACTCACTGTAGAGCATAATGGATATATCTGAAGAAAAATTTAATGCATACACACTGTGCCCCATGAGGTGCAGAGAAGTCAAGTCAAATGATGCTAGTGACCACTGTGATTTTCCCCTTCATCTTTCCACTGTGCTCGTGTTGTGGATGGATCTTATTGTCGTTATACCTTCCACATTAATATTTTCCAAAATTTCATTTTGTTAGATTGACCCTGGCTGGACATCAAGTACCCACCAAAGCTGCTCTGTCACTCCCTTCCTCATCTGAACAGGGAAGAGAAAATAAAACAAAAGGCTCCTGGGGCAAGATAAGGGCAAGGAGAGATCAAAGAATCACAGAATCATTTAAGTTGGAAAAGACTGCCGAGGCCATCAAGTCCAGCCTTTGGCTGATCCACCACCTTGTCAATTAAACCACAGCACTGAGTGCCATGTCTAGCTGTTTCTTGAAGACCACAAGGGATGGTGACTCCACCTGGACAGCTTGTTCCAATGCTTCACAACATTTTCAGTGAAGAAATTCCTCATGATGTCCAAATTTCTGTCAGCAATTGCTATCAGGGTCAAAATGGAGTTCACTTGGGGAAATTTATTTAATTTGTTACCAAAAAAATGAGAGTAGAGTAAGGACATACAAAATCAAATCTTAAAAACACCTTTCCGTGACTCCCTCTCCCTGCCTCCTGCTTCCCAGGTTCAATTTCGCTCCTGAATCTGCTCCCTCAGGGAGTGGTGACCAGTTCATCATGTTGCCTCTGCTGCTCATTCCTCCTCACACTCTTCCCCTACACCTGTGTGAGTACTCCTCCCATGGGAGACAGTCCTGCATGAACTTCTCCAATGTGAGTCCTTTCCACGGGATGCAGTCCTTCAGGAACAGGCTGCTCCCGCATAGGTCCCCTGTGGGGTCACAAGTCCTGACATAAAACCTGCTCCAGCATGGGCTCCTTGCTCCACAGGTCATAGGTCCATGCCAGGACCCTGCTCCAGTGTGGGCTTCCCACGGGGTCACAGCCTCCCCTGGGCATGCACCTGCTCCAGCGTGGGGTCCTGCAGGGGCTGCAGGTGGATCTCTGCTCCCCCATGGACCCCCGTGGGCTGCAGGGGCACAGCTGCGTCACCACAGGCTGCACCAGGGGCTGCGGGGAACCTCAGCTCCGGCACCTGGAGCACCTCCTGCCCCTCCTTGGGCACTCACCTGGGTATCTGTAGCGCTGTTTGTTTCATAAATTCTCATTCCCATCCAGCTGCTGTTGCACAGCAGGGTTTTTCCCCTCTTATACCTGTTATCCCAGAGGCACTTCCACCATTCCTGATGGGCTCAACCTTGGCCAGCAGCAGGTCCATCTTGGAGCCAACTGGCATTGACTGTGTTGGGCATGGGAGAACTTCCAACATCTTCTCACAGAAACAGTTCCTGTAGCGTCCCTGCAACCAAAATCTTGTCACATAAACCAAATAGATTTAACCTTGTCAAATAAACCAGATAGATTTATATAACCTACTTTTTTCAGCAGAAGTCCTAGAATGGAAAAAAAGGATAGAGTAAATTCTGTGTGATAACTAAAATGAGTGACAATGCCATGTTTCTACAAGAGGGATGAGTGAGAGCTGTATCAGGAAACAACAGCAAAATAAACACACAGGAATACCTCCAGACTTAAATGGAAGGGACCACGTGAATCCTTGCATTTTGAAATTCTGTTATTGTGCTTAAATTGAAGGTGTGCACACTGTAAGCTCTTTGTATCATTAGCAGAGAGGAGGGGACACTTCAGCCTGTTTCAGTCCCCACAAGATGTGACATCCCTCAGGTGGGAACTTAGACTGGGAGTTGTCTACACAACAACGAATGAACTGCCTGTTTACACACTCCAAACAATGAAAAATTTTAGTTCCATATCAGAAGTCTGCAAGTATTTTAACGGGTATCTTAACTGGACAGGAGAGAAACGCCTGTATTCTGGGCACTGAGATATATCTCTGTGTGAACAATAAAATCAAAACTATTAAAATGCTGCAGAACCCTCCTATTTCTATGCTGCCCTTACCAGCAGTAAATTCTCCCAAGGATGAATAGAGTTCTTATTTAAGCACCTCATATTAACACCTCCATTTAAATAAAATGTACTTATGTACTCACAGCAAAGAAGATGTTAAAAATCAAGCTTAATTTTAATAATGATTTTGCATGAGTCTTTCCTCCCTTATTGTTGCCAAACTTTATTGTCCTGAAGTAAGTAAAAATGTTGAATTTAGAAAAATTTGTAAGGATAACCACCCCTGTCAAGCTGCAATCAACCTTTGCCTCAGATTGACAAGAAATGGAAGGACAGCATGAGTTGTGATGCACCACTGTGAATGTTTATTATGGTGAAGCAGCATAATGGGGGCCACCTTTAAAAGAAGGCAGAGGAAAGTCTCCTTTCCTCATCAACTCAGCCTAAAGCAAAGGATAGAAAGGTTAAGATAGATTCTTTTAACAGAGGCAGTACTGAAGAACTAAAAGCAATAAGTCAAATAAAGTCAGCCCAGGGAAAGTTGTTGTAGTAATTCAAACTGAGTTCATTTCACTGGCATGGCAATTTTTTTGGCCATTTTATTTCATTGTTTTATCATTTCTCTCTTTCTGAAAAAGAGAAAAAAAAAAAAAAAAAAAGGAGTTAAACTCCCCACGTAGTTTTCCATGTCATGAATAAATATTTTTATCGCTATTAGTTAACCATTAATGCTCAAAGCATACCAGATTATATAAAATGTGCAGGAATAATCCTGCTTAAAAAAGCTTAAAGAATTATTTCTACATCTAGGAAACCAGCAGATGCATCAGTCTAAATGATTTCCCACTGCCAGAAATACAGAATATTTAAAATAATGTAAAATACCACTGCTTTCCATTTCCTGACATTTTTAGAAGGCTCATGATAACCACTTTACTGTTTAAACTACCAGGTCCACTTGTCCCTTACAAATCACTTGTTCTGGGGAAGAACATCAGAGTTCATCAGATTCCATCAGACGATGGAATACCTCATCAAATCCTTCATAAAGCAAAACAAAACTCAGCAAGTTCAGGGGGAAACATTCAAGTTCAGTCTTGGGTGCCCTTATGATAAAGGCAAATGGAGAGGGACTGGAGTTTTTTTAAACTCATTTTATTCCTTAAACACATTAGCAAAACTGTATTGTTCCACCCCTTTTTTTATTTTGTTTTCTTACTTCTTTTTTTCCTTCGCCACTTTCATTTTCCTCATACACAACTGTCTAACTTTATGTGTCTCAACCTCATTAAACTTGTATTCAAAGTGAGCATCTTGAGGAATGCAGCAGCTCAGAATTAATGATGGCACACTGCTTAAAAAAGAGGGAGGACATACTGTTAATGATGACATATTGCTGAAGGTGAGCAGCAGTTCACAAGATGACAGGAAGCTTGAAATCCACATCAGAGCTTCTCTGATTTGAAAGGGTCAAGTTCAGTCCTACACAGGTTCACCCCAAAATGCTCTGTTTAGCTTCTCTTCTGCTATTTCCATATTTGATGCGCATCATTACTTTTCTGACGCTGCAGTTCAGCTTCTAATAGGGTGTTGTGCTAACCAGCAAGGACTACAAAGAAATGTATCTTTTACCATTTCCTTCCAAGAGGAAGTGCTCAAAAAACAGGTGGGTGTGGCACTTCCCTGTATTGTTTAATGAACAAGTTGATAGTCAGTTGATGTCCTCATAGATCTTTCCCGACCTTAATCGTTCAGTGATTTCATGATAGATAAGAGTTTTGAAGATGTGAAAGAAGGGGGAGGAACTTCCATTCAGTATCTAAATATTTTTATACTACCCATGGTAACTTAAGGATATTAATATTTGGTAACAGTAAGGATTAGCTTAAGTGTTAAGAAGGTAAGCGTCGAATGGGGAAAAGCATAAAAATGAGCAGAAGGTTGAATCCTACCATCTACAGAGAGATATATTTTGTTGCTTAAAGAAATAAAAATATGGAAAAAAAGAAATATTATATTGCAGTATGTAGTCTCTTAGCATAGAAAAATCTTGACACAGAGAGGAGTTTTTCTCCCATCCTGGTAACTGTTAAAGGTAGGTAACAAAATCTCATCTGTCTCTACAGGACCTTCTCAGACCTTCAAAATCCACTTTTTCAATAGAAATATGTATTATATACTGATTTTCTAAGAAGAATAATTTTCTTTACTGACTGAGTGTTCATCAGATTTACTTCTCTGATTTTGCTTCCCTTCATGATGGAGAAAAATGAAAAATTTTCAAAGTACTACAAGAAAGAGGATTTCTTTTCTTTTACATAAGAGCAACTGTTGAGAATATTTAATGGAAGTGGTTGAGTCTCCTCCACTTTTCTTTCCATCTTCACCCCAAATGGCATCAGTAGGACATTGCCTTCTAGTCTGTGGCTTAATCAAAGTATTTCTTCTATATCAAGGAACTCTATATTGCCTTCCATTATCTAATATAACCATGCTCAAAAAAAGTCTTTAAAAATGTTTAAACATGTTCCAGGTTTGCACAAACCCCTGAATTTTATTTTTGTCATAAAGGTGTGTGCATCTTATAATTTTCTCCTTTGAACACATCCAAAACTGTCCGGACTTGAAAGAATGGAAGAGCTCAGAATTTCTCTCATTTCCAATGCCCTATGGATACAAAAAGGTGTAGAAGTTAGAGTTCTTCCCTTGATGGGTTTAACCAATTGGGATCTCTGAGTTAATAACACAACAAAGTCAACACAAAGCTGAGCTCTTTGCAGGTGTAATAGACTGCCAGACTTATTTTCATTGTAATTTTCTTATTGAGATGCTACCAAGAGAAAGACAATGATACAAGAGTGGAGATTATGTCTACTTTGGAATGGTTTGGAGATGTAATCCATAAAATCAGAGAATGATTAGGGTGGTAAGGTGATGCCTGAGGATTTTAGATTTTATATTTTCATATATTTGTAATCCTGCAATTCTTTAGTGTGTAGCGCTGAGCGCCATGTAGAGTGTTAGCTACTGCTTTTCCCATTTTGGTCAGACACAACAATTCCTCTCTAGGCCTGAGAATCAAGGACACCTCACTGTCCCAGGCCCCGAGAAATGTAAACAAAAGTAAGTTGGGGGGGAGCAAACTGAGAGAATGGGACTCCACTGCCTGAAGCTGTAATTGGACAATTAACCTCTGATATGCAAATAGACAAAACTTATATCTGCCTGAAAAACATGTGACTGTCGTCCATCCTGGGCGTAGTCTCTGCGAGACTCCTGCACCTCCCAAAGTGTGCCCTGCAAAGGCCTTTCAATAAATACCTACTCTTTATCCTTTCACTCTGTCCAGCCTCTGTTCCAGGTCAGCCTCTACAAGGCATCAAAGGGATCTTAGCATTTAGTTCCAAGCCCCCCACCATGGGCAGGAAGCCTTCCACTAGACCAGGTTGCACAAGGCCCCATCCAACCTGGCTTTGAACATCTCCACAGATTCAATTATTGCTTTAGTCAAAGTAAAAAACTATCTTTAAAGCAGGAAAGACAAAAAGCTGATTTCCCGTGGTGAATCCCTTGAGCACTAAGGCAGGATGTCATGTTTCTCTCTCTATTTTTTTGTTCAACTCATCTGTTCACTTCAATGTCTTGCTGTAAGAGGCAATATGTGGCAGATGGGTGTTTGCAACCAGTTTCAAACTTGCTGGACAAATGTTCTGTAAACCCTTATAATAAATATGTTTGATGACTGTGACAGCTCTGAATTACTGGGTGCCTGGGTTTTATATTCCTTTTTAGCTCCATTACCAAGGCTAAAGAGCCTCCTCCTTTCTCTTCCCTTCTCTATCACCTTTTTCAGCCCACCCAAAAGCAATTGGATTTCTCTGGCTCTGTTCTAGCTGCACTTTTCCAGTATATTCTCAGCTCATTTTCAGTACCAACTCAGAACTGTGCATTCTGGAGTATTGCTGTCCATTATTATATGGGATGGTTTCCTTGGGAATAATAATTATCTGTAAGCTGCAGACAAGTATGGAAAAGCAAACAAAAAAAAGAATGAAAATGTTTACTTGAAACTGTTTTTAATTAAAAATCCAGTTTTTGTCTGAATATGGTTCTATTATGGGTTTTCTCCACAATCTAGACATTCTCTGACAAAGCATCTAGGAATTTAGAAATTTGGAGATTTTCTCTTCTGTGGAATTGAGCTGAAACATATCAATTAATCAAAGACATGTTCAGACTGACAGACAGAAAATGACTGGAGAGGCAGATGGACAATGTGATTCCATAAAATCTGTTTTCTTGGAAAACAATGTAAAATCATGGCAGTACCTGAATAATGTCTGACTTTAGGAGCCTTATTAGCCAGGATGATGGTTGTTGTGTGGCTGGCTTGGGCATGTCTAGCTCTGTAAATGCTCCACATCCGGCTCCAGGCTCCTTAAAGTTGGTTATTGTGACATTTTGATTTTTTTGAATAGTTACTTAATCTAAAGTAGCACACAATTACTTCAGTATTAATTAGACTCTCAAAGTCTTCAAATAAAAGAAATAACTTTGAGATATTTTAGCTTAGATTTTGATTTCTAATAATTAGAAGCCGAAGGCCTATATCCTTCATTCTTTGGTGTTCATTGGAAGGTTATCACCTTTGAAACATCCTTGGCCTGAAGAAAATATAAGTATTCTGTTACTCTAATGTACAAGAACCTTGAAACTAAACAAAACTTTGATTTTTTTGTTTGTTGGGTTAGTTTGGTTTGGTTTTATTATCAATCAAATAGATTTTTAACTATCTGAGTCACTAAATTTAACAAAAATAAATGCCAAATAATATATTTTGAAAATTTTCTTGAGGAACTTAGACTACACCTGTGCTAGCAAATTGAACTGGGCAAAGAAATTAATGTAAACACTGCAAAAAATGTCATGTAAACACCGCATTTTGATCTCCTGTGTAGTCAATTAGCCAGAACCTTCTTTGTGTTGTTATGGCCCTTGCCAACAAACAGTCTCCTAAATCTCTTTTTAAAATACCGCCAGAGAGAGCAGAGATGGGGTATCTCTTCAGATAATTATTTACTTTGTCTGGGACCATACAGTGAGGCTGAATTTAAAATCAGATACTATTAACATTTCATATTCTGTTGTGTTGCATACACAGACCATTCTGTTCTCGCTGCCCTAAGTTCCAGAGGAGCAGCCTTGCACGTTTCATAGCAAATACACACAGCACAGAGGAGACAAAACGGGAAACTGGATTAGTAGGGTCAGAAGGGAACACCTAGAGCTTAAGGAAAAACAGAATTTGGAGCAGAAAGGGCATCATGAAATATGTAAGGAAGTAAAAAGGAAGCCAGAAAGCCAAAAGAGATCGGTAAAGCGGCAAGAAAGAAGTGGGAGGAAACAAGAGAACCAGAATTAGTAGCACAGGACAAAACCACTCAGAGACCTAGCAGGAAGCTTGAACTTAATTTGAAAGGTTGCATTTACCTTTTGTCTCATTATTTGAAAGGTTGCATTAACCTTTCGTCTCATTGAACATTATTTTTGTTTCACAGTTATCATGTTGCTTAATTAAAGGAAACATAATTAAATCAAAAGAAACAAAATGGAAAGAAAGGAATTGAAGACTTTAGATTTTAAAATAACAGATCCCTTCTTCCAAGCCTAATTCTGCCATTTATGAACAATTCTTTGCTCCACTAGTAGCACGGGGTTACTTAATGTATAGTGTTGTCCAATTAATGAAAATGGTCAACACCCTCAGCTAAAACCTACCCAATCTGTCAAGAGCACATGCCTAAAATTCCCTTTTTCAAGCTCCTATGTGTCTTTCAAAAGGCCATTAGTGCACAGGGAGAACAGCGGTCCACCTGAGTGTGGAGAATACAGCCAATTAGTACAATTACGGACAACTTAGGCTTCAAGATTTTTTATGTGATATCAAACCTTTATTGAGAAAATAAGGAGGAATTAGGTAAAGGCAAGATTTGGCTGAACATCATGAAAAATTAACAAGATTTACCAGTTCACAGAATAGCACCTTCAGGGACATGGAGGGAATCTCACTGTTAAGAGAGTCAGGGACATCCTTTTCCTGCAAATTAGGCACTTTAAAAAATATAATATAATAAAAATATAAAAATACAATTTCAAAAATATAGTAAATATATATTTATATAAATACTTGTAATCTTTCTGCTTTTCCCTTTCTTTGCATAAGGCCTTTCAGATTAAATTCAAAGCCCTGCTTCAATACCTGGCTGCGCTGATAACATCGGAATTTCCTGTGAGGCCATGGCTATGCCTATGACAACTAACAAGTCTAAAAAAACCCCAGCATATTATTTTATGCACCACACTACCTAATACACTACTATTTTGTGCACTAGGAATAGTGTAAGATGGCATTATAAGCAGCAACAGATACGAACGGCAGCTTTGTTGCTGTTACATATTGTGCCCTGAAGGAAATGCTCTGTACTCTGTACCCAAATTACTCTTCTGTTCCTCATTTCTCTATGGAATTAATAGTCTTGCCCATGTCTCTGTACTTCAGCCAAGATCTGAAACATGGAAGAGAAAAAAAAAAGTCTGTGGAAATCCAGATAGACAGGACAAACCGTTTTTTTGAAAGGGTCTGGTGATTTCTTCTGGCTTTGAAAACAGCAGTAAAGTTCCCATTGACTTCACTATGGACACAAATATGCTTCTTTGTGTCATTCTCTGCCTCTTCTCTCTCTTCATTCATATGCGTGAGCAGTACCTTAAGTCATCCATACTCACATTTTATTGAGTACTTTATATCACAGACAGCATGTCTCCATCTACAATCCTATTGCACTGGTCCTACTGTGAAGACATTTTCTCCCTTTCAAAAATATAATAAAATTCACTGCCAGCTTATGCTCAATCACAAATTATGCAAGCGTGTCATGGTGTGAGTGAAAATAATCCTCATGGATTCACTGAACAAATTGCTATAATTTTGTACCATTCTAAGTTCACCTCCTCTCAAGCCTCACAGAATTTATTTATCCCATGTTGTGCAACCCCCTAAGCAGCTAGAACTAAAAAACTAGTGTTTTCTTGATCTCATCTATCAGTGCTGCTACTACATCTATCTACTAACGTGGTACTGTGTTGGCAGGAACAGCAGCACAGTTTTGGTGGAAGAAGTTACAGCAGAATCAGGAAAATCATGTTCCAAGTCTCTGAGTCCAACCTGTTCAAAGGAACTCCAACAGACTTAACACAAGCAGCTCAAAATGATCTGTATTCTGCTTGGGTGGTGAGGAAGTTAATTATGAATCCTCAGTAAGATTAACTTGACAATCATGGATCATGCTGAACAATCTTCTGATCAGTTCAGCTTTAATCCTAATCTTGGCTTTCCACCAGTTCTGTGAACAGCATTACACTATTTCCATGTCATTGACTGCCATGGTGGCAGATGTATATCAAGAAATAGTGTAAATGGGAAGAGGAGTAGTTCTCCCCCTACCTTCAGCTGGAGGTGAGAACTGTAAGATGCTAAAGCAAAGCAAGGTTTGTAATCTGCAATCATAAAAAGTAGTGATCCATAACAGCCATTTCAAAAAATGAGCATCAGATCTGGACAGATCACACGCTGCACTGTTGTTACCCTGTGGTCTCTGATGACACGTCCATGCCTCTGCCAAAAGGAACAACTGCTGCTCTTCTGGAAACATGTCATTTATCTATCTATCTTCACTCTTCAGTGTTACTAATGCAGTTCCTTCTATTTTTATGGTTTCTTTTAAAACTCATATCAAACTTGGAAATGCACTGTCTGTACAGCTATCACTGTCTTAGGAGGGATATTTATATCAGAGACTTACACAGTTAATTCTCCATTAGTTTTTTTTCTGTCCATCACCGAAATAGCTGAGGACTTCTGTTTAGAAAAAAGCTCAAGATAGTGGTTTTAGAATAGGTTCCAGGGTGGTACATGGGCTTGCATCAGGTGTTCTGAACCATTATTGGAAGAGGAGCTGTATTACCAGCTCTGTATTGACAAACTTAATTTTCTGTTTAGTGGCAGGTACAGGGCTGTGTTTTGGATTGAGTATAACACCATGATGTTTTGGTTGTTTCTAAGTAGTGTTTACTTTTAATCAAGGACTTTCCAGTATCTCAAACTCAGCTATTGAGGACGTGCACAAAAAAGAGGGCAGGGAGCGCAACCAGGACAGGTGACCTGAACTGGACAAGGGGATATTTCATAGCACAGAACATCATGCCCAGTACACCAGCTGGGGGGAGTTGACTGGGACCCAATGATCACTGCTCAGGGATGGGATGGGCACTGGCCAGAAAGCACTCAGCAATGGTACTGTGCATCACTTGTTACTCTTGGGTTTTGTCACTCTCTCTCTCTCCTCCCTTATCATGTCTATTATTGTTATTATTATTATTATTATTCTTAATTCTTAATTCTTAATTCTTAGTTCTTACTACTACTACTACCACCACTGCTACATTCTGTTTTAATTATTAAATTGCTCTTGTTTGAACAATTTAATAATTTTAAACCCACAGATTTGGAAAGGTTTACCTTTTCTTTCTGATTCTCTTCCCCACTGGAGGGTGTGGAGGTGAGGGGGGTGAGAAGGTGGCTGTGTGGCACTTAGTTGCCGGCCAGGGTTAAACCTTGACACCAACTTCAGACATCTTTTCAGGGTCCCTGGGAGAGCAGGAGCAGTGCTGTACATTGTAGAATATCACTGTTGCTGTTGTGCCCCTGAAGAAGAGCAGAAAGTAAAGGAAAATGGAGAGAAAGTACTCTGAATGGAAGAGACATAGTCACTGAAGAGCTGTGAGTATTAAATACGCTTTCCATGTTTCTCAGCATGTCCAGGCATATTTTCTAGTCCTTGTAAGCTAGGCTGCCCATATGTTCACAAACAGTTGTTTTAAAATACAAGTTTACTTACCAGACAGGACTCCCCAGTCTCTCCGAGCTCTCTCACTGTTTGCTTCATTTAAAATGACATTTAATTAAATGAACAAGGACAGGCTTTGTTTCTCCATGGGAGTAGGGGTATATGCAATATCTTGATGAGTTGATGAAAGGAAAAAAGAAACAGGAGTGGTCAGAAGATAATTACTTTTTATGCCTTTTCAGACATGAGTTCCTCTTCCAGACAACAATGTCGAAGTAATGTTATTAAAAGACATTTGTCTTAGCCGTGACTTTGCTTCTAGTATTGAAAGTTGCAGAGGCAACTTCAACCCTTGTAAACTTTATGTTAACAAAACCGATTTTTTTTTTCAATATTTTTCTCTTTCAAGGCACCACTTGCAGGTCATCCAGTCTGACCTCCAGCTCAACTTTGAGGCAGCTAGAGCAGGTTGCTCAGGGCCACACCGTGCTGGGTTTCAATATCTCTAGTAACAGAGATTCCATAGCATCCCTGGAAAACCTGTTTGACCACACATAGAGTAAAAAATATTTTCCTATTTTTAGACACAATTTCTTCTATGTCATTCTGTGTCTATTATCTCTTGTACTCTTATCGATTGTCACTGAGAAAAGTGTGGCTCCATTTTCTTTACTCCCCTCATTAAATATTTTTACATGTTGAGAATATCTTCCTGAGGCTTCTCTTCTTCAGCCTCAAAAATCCCAGCAAAAAGACTATTTGCGGAAGTAAGCCTATTTAGGGTGTTGCAATGTATTTTATATTCAGCTTTCATTAAAATCTTAATTAACAGCAAATTATCAACTAATAATTAATAATACAAGTTTCTCTGCCTGCTTTTAGCATACATCTGAATAGAAACTACTTCACTATTTTTGAATATATTCAGAAAAGCACATACAAAATATATTTTAGCCTGTCTGTTATTTCTAGCAAGACATCAGAAAAAAAATATTTCAGTAGGTGAAGCTGGAGATGCCTTTTCATTTACTCGTCACTTGATTTTGCTGGGTTTAGTCCAGCAACCACAGAATATTTTAAACACTAACAAGAGTGTATGAAGCACATTTTCATTAACAATTGCTGCCTTGCACTTGAACTACATGAAGAAAAAAATCACACATTAGTCTAAGATTTAAGAATTTGGTCTCCCTGAATAGCAGAGAAGAGTATTTAGATCCATTTATTTAAATTCCTTAAGAAAAAAACTAAGAAAAAGAAGCACTAAGGACTTTCTTTTTGCAATTAAAAACATAGTGGGAACTATCAATTTAAATTAAACTCTCTTCCTGGCTACATCTGTGAAAATCAAACCTTATTGTAATAATGTCAAGGGAGTAAAACAGAATACTTTGTTTTCTAATTAAATGAGGAGCTGCCAGTGAGGTCAGGGATAACTGCAATATTCAGTTCAGGTCCAGCAGGAGCTATGGGCTTGCATTGCATTATTTATTTACATTGTATGTGATACCTCCTTGAATTGTCCCATCAAATGAGACCTTTCTGTTGGTCTCCTACAATTCCAGCTGAGCCAGAGCAACCCATTTCTGAAGCTCTAGAAAAGAAGAAGAAGGGAGAAGAACAAAGAGAAATGTAAAATTTGAGTCAAACTTACATGATTTACAGCTGCAGATCAGGAGAATGAGACTTCAAAAATGCCCACATCCTGCCTGGATAGACCATTCACCTTTAGTCCTGAATTTGTAGTATTTTGTGTCATAATTTACAATCAGCTATGCATATCTGTACTAAAGAAAAAGCTAATTAGCTGCCTGCAACAGCAAGGCAAATGGAAAGATACTCTTTATGTTTACATTTAAGGCTTAGTTTTTAAAGAAAGGAAGAATTTGGCGATGTAATTGAAAAGAAAAATCCATGGAAATTAAACAATAAAGCAATGCATGTTACAGGAGTANACCACCCCTCAGGAATCCTAGGAATTCAAAGGCAGAAGCCATCTTCACAGAACGGGGGTTTCACTCCTTGGTACCAGCCCACCAAACCTCTGTTTCTGGGCCCTGTGGCCTCCTGGTTGGTTCCTTCACCACAACACAGGAGTGTGCAAATTATCATTGCATCCCCTTTTGAGTGTGCAAGGAGATCACCATGCTGAGGCTTTGTCAGTGAGTGGTGCAAAACAAGCCAGGGAGTGGCAGACCTGGAGTGTGATGCTGGAGCGCCTTTTTTTAACAAATAAAAGTTGAATATTACTCAGTGATTCCCCACAGTCAGTTTAGTTTATGATTTTGTGGGAGTATTTAGGCCTGACTCAAATGAAACTGTCAGATTTGGTTGGTCTTAATTAGTTTTCAAATTAAATGCAGTTGTCGCTAATACTTAGGTCTTGTGACCATTGGATCTGGTTGGAGAACCCACTGTGTTCAGAATTTAGTGATTCTCTCTGTGTTTGCTGAGCATGAGGCAGATTAAAAACTGTAAAACTACAGAGAGTGGCAACACTTGCTCAGGTAAGTTGGAAATGGCAATCTTCTCATTAGGCCGGTGATTGCCACACCAGGACATATTGATCTACCCTGAATCTCTTTTATATCTAGAAAGGATATGGTGAATTACATAATTTCTTCTTAATGATATATGAAATGCTCAGAAACTTTAAATTCACTTTATTTTCAATATTTCAGTTCTTTCCTTGATTCTTATTTTTTCTTCTTCTGTTTTCTGTTTAAAACAAAAAATATGCTACATACTCTGTATATATTAAATCCATATATTTACATAAAATATTTACTCTCCATTCAATGAAAAATTACTTTATCCATGACAACTTTTTGCCTATTAAAGAATCAAATGGATAAGGACTATGAATTAAATAATGGATGATAGAGCTACTAGAGGTCTTCTCCCATACACAGTTAAGAAGTAGAGAAACTGGAAAAATTGAAATTCTATCTTTCATAAGAAAAATAAAAGTTAAACATTGTTAATTTTGAGATGACATTTGTGCCCAGTGATCATATAGTTAATTCTGTTCAGCTCAAGGCAGTCTTCATCAGCTCAAAAAAAACCTCACTCCCTATTACATTTACATAAATCCAGAGATGAAAAAATTGAGTAAAACCCTGATAAAAGAGGATTTAAACTGGGTTGATAATCTTCTAAAGGACTTAATGTGCATAACATTGGATGCACCTTTGCATTTGTCCGCTGTACAAATCTGGATATAAACACAGGCTTATGCTTTGCTTCTTTACAAAATGCAACACTTATGCACACCCTCCCTAGGAGGGTGGTGAAGCACTGGAGCGGTCAGGGATGCCCCATCCCTGGAAGTGTTCAAGGCCAGGCTGGATGGGGCTTGGAGCAACCTGGTCTAGTGGAAGGTGTCCCTGCACATGGCAGGGGGGTGGAACTGGAAGGTCTTTGGCGTCCCTTCCAATCCAAACCATTCTATGATTCTGTGAGCTTATGAATATCATACATAAATGATTTCTAATGGATTTAATGAATATAAATACTTAACCTCCTACCCTGTTCTTGTAGAATCACATGCTTTCTAAAGACCTACACCTTCCCCACTACTGCCTGTCTTATGGAACAAGCCGATTTGCTAGTTCTTTTCTTGGCTTTAAAATTCCTTAGACTGATTAATTATATACAATATTTTGAAAAAATCTCCATGGAGATATAAAAAAACCTCTAACTGATGGAGTGGGTACAACAGAGGCCAATGAAAATTTTAGTTGATTGATGAAAGGTAATAGATGTATGAAGAAGTCTTTAACCCTGAAACAAACAATGTGATTCTCAAAGAACAAAAATAACCATGTTTATCTGCTGGAGTAAAACTAGTACTGCCAGTTGATTATCTTGCAAAAAGCCATCTTTTTTTATTGGCAGTTCAGATAAATTAAGGAAGGAGAAAGTTGAGGTGTTGAAATTATGGACAGAAAATGGCATCAATGAACGATGGAAAAGAATTCCACTGTGTGAGACAAAGAAGTCCTGCAATAACAAACATCAGAAGATGGGCATCATCTTGAACAGAGAGCTGTAGGGTCTGTCAGGTAATAGAAACTGAGAAGATTCCAGAGAAACACCTCCAGAGAGAATTACTAAAATGGTTTCATTCCTGACAAAAACTTCAATGATGAGAAGGGAAATCAACAATAACAGGGAAGCACATCCACATTTCCATTTGTGATGCCGACAGAGACAATGACATGCTCATATTTTGCATTCCTTATTGCAAATCCAGTTTGGTTTTAACACCTCTATTTCAATGAAAGAAAGCTGTTATAGACTGGCACTGAATTACTGACATCCTCCCAGCTGCCAGCTGTCCTGCTAAGGCAGAACTGTGCCTTGTCTGTTGCTAGAAATGATTGCTCTAAATTAATTTTCTCCAGTTTTTCTAATCAGCACATACAACACTTACGAATTTACTGTGAATGTTTCCTGCTCTAATCTGTCATACAATAAACAGATTTTCTTCTTTCTGCTACCTATGTAACCTAGGCTTAACTTTCTCCATAATGGAACATAAGGAGAAAAATATCTTTTTTATTGGGTTTGTGTGGAAAGGGTTTGGTAGCAGGGGGCTGCAGGATGGCTTCTCTGAGAAGCTTCCAGAGGTTTCCATCATGTCTGACCACCAATGCCAACTGGTTCCAGAATGGACCTGCTGCTGGCCAAGGCTGAGCCCATCAGGGGTGGCAGTAGTGCCTCTGGGAGAGCATATTTAAGAAGAGGGAGTAGCAAGGGGGCATGTTATGAAACTGCAGCTGCAGAAGACTGAGAATATGTGAGTGAAACAGCTCTGCAGACACCAAGGCCAGTGGAGAAGGAGGGGCAAGAGGTGCTCCAGCACTGGAGCTGAGAATCCCTTGCAGCCCCTACTGCAGCCCATGGTGAGGCAGCTGTGCCCCTGCAGCCCATGGGGGATCCCATGCTAGAGCAGGTGGATGCTTGAAGGAGGCTAAAATGCCTTGGGAAGCCTACCCTGGAGCAGGTTTGCCGGCAGGACCCCATGAGAGACTCATGCTGAGCAGTTGTTTCCTGAAGGACTGCACAGTGTGGGAGGGACTCGTACTGGAGCAGCCTGTGAAGAACTGCAATCCATGGGAAGGCCTCATGGTGGAGAAGTTCATGGAGGACTGTCTCCCATGGGAGGGACCCCAGACAGAAGCAGGGACAGAGTGTGAAGAGTCCTCACCCTGGGCAGGAAGGAGTAGCAGAGACAACATGTGATGAACCGACTGCAGTCCGCATCCTCATCTCTCTGTGCCACAGCGGGTAAAGAAGTAGAGAAATTGGGAGTGAAGTTAACCCAGATTCAGGGAAATGTGGGGCTGCTGCTGAATCAGATGGGTGCCCTTGTGACAAAAGATACAGAGAAGTTGGAATTACTGAAGGCCTTCTTTGTTTCAAACTTTACTGCTCAGGCTGGCCCTCAGGAATCCTGAACCTTGGAGGTAGGAGAGGAAGGCTGGAGAAAGGAAGACTTCCCCTTGGTTGTAGAGGGTTGGGTTAGAGGCTGTCTAGACAGACTTAACAACCATAAATCCACAGGCCCTGATAGGATACACCCACAGTTGCTGAGGGACCTGCTGAGGGTGGAACAGGCTGCTCAGGGAGGGCATGAAGTATCCTTCTCCAGAGACATTCAAACCCCACCTGGACACATTCCTTTATAACCTACTCTAAGTGACCCTGCCTTGGCAGAGGTCTCTTCCAACCCTAAAAATTCTGTGATTCTGTGAACCAAGGCAAAGCAGATGACAGGACATTGGCAATGCAATCCTTATTTCAAATATATTTTTTAATGCTGTTAGAAAAATGAAATTAATTCCCCTTCAGTAAATGTTGCCACCTGAAGACTCCTGTCTATAAATTCAGATCATACCTACTGCTCTCTTCCATGAAAAAAACGAACAGAAGTCTTATAGTGAACTGCTCCCATTAGCACTAAAATCAGTGACACCAGCAATCCTGCGCTGAGCCCTCTGCTTTGGAGAAATTTGTTAGACAAAGGTTTTTTCTCACTAAGCATGTGCTGTACTGCAAGTGTATCTATAGCTATAAATTTCACACAAAATGGTCATTTTAGAATTGACCATGATGCATTTTGGGAAGATTGTGACTATGGCATAAAACACCCTGAATGTTTTTCCCTCAATCCTGATTTTACATATATATGCCAAAAGATTTCAGCCTTTACACTGCTGACTTCATATTAAATAAGAAGAGAATCAGTCGTTCATAGCTGAACAGAACAGATGTATGGCTTTAAATGACTGAAAATTATATTTCTTCACTGTAGATTAAACATCCTCCTACTGCTTGTTAAATGTACTTGTTCATTTTCTTGATTGACTATAGGTTCAAACAGCCTTCTTTTTTAGAAGTGGATATTCTTATATGAGATCGTCTCAGCATTCAGTAGTTTGTTAACACCAAGTCTTCTGCAGTACAACATACTCTGAGATTTTCATCAACAAAATATTGTGCAGTATTTGAACAACCAAAAAAAAAAAAAAAAAAAAAAAAGCCAAAACCACACCAATGTTGTTTCTCATGTTTCGCATGGGCAGAAAGTAGGCAATATCAACCAAGAAATCACTGTTTACGAATGAAGCAAATTTACATCCTTTTGCTGATCTTTTATTTCCACCTTGGGGAAAAAGGAAGAAAAAAAATAAAGAAGGGGAAAAAGAGAATTTATTTGGCATCTTTTTTTTTACAATTCATATTTCACGTAGCAAACAGATTACACTAACACGCGCATCTAGTGAGAGAAGCAGGGATGTTATCTAAATCTCATCATCTGTCTCCAGCATTCCTGCATCTGAAATTTGACAGGTTTATAGTTTTTCTCATAGAAACCATGAATCTGTCCAGGTAAGAAACAGTCAACAGAGTGTCTTGTTCAAAGGCTTTTCAAGGTCACTCTATTCAACGCAACAGAAGGTCAGGGTAATGGTGATGTAGTCTCTTCCATACCTACCATCAGAGTCCACTGGGGAGTCAAGACATCTCATAAACTCTAATGGTGTTTTGGCATCTGTTGTAGAGAGCTTCCCTGCCCCCTCTTTCTTCCCTTTTTCCCTTCCTAGGAGAAATACAGCAGCTACACAACAGAAGGCTGGAAATGTAAGCATTAAGCAGGTAACCTGTGGTTCCTTTTGTGATTTCTTTAAAAATCCTTTCTGCTTCTAGGGTTCACATGGCTCTGTCAGAATTTCAGTTTGAATGGAATAAGAGCCAATTCAGTCGATTCCCTGGAGGCTATCTAGAATGTGATTCCTGTGGAGTTATTCATAGATTAGCTGGTGTCCTTTACAGAACCTCTAAATCCTGTATAGGTTGATGCCACTTATTTCTGGATTAAATCTACACTTTCCACAGCTAATACTGACGTGTCTCAATATAGCTCTCATTCATTTAGGTACTTTGGTAACCACTGAGGGAATTATCAAGGGGTTAGAAACAAAACAGCTCTCAGAAGAGCTCTGATTTATTCTTCAGAAGTTTGCACAATTCCTCTGCATTTATTTTGACAGAACATAGAGTTCTTACACACAGCAAAGCTCTGTGGGTATCCTGGATATTTTTGCACTGTATGAAGCAAAGGTAAAGGCAGACATAAAGTCATACACATCAGCTTTGTTTAAAGAGACCTCAGCTATTAACGTAAAATGTGACATATGTTCAGCCTCTAATCTTCTGCTCCCTGATGAGAGTGTCACCACCAGGTACAGTGAGGACAAAGAACAGTGTGGGAATTCAAAATGAAAAGATAGGGATAAATGCTTTATCATAAAAGACTGAGTGCACAAATGGCCCTTCAGTGTTTTATGTGAACTCGGAGCTCTACTTGCAGGTTTTCAGACGGGGAAGAGATTTCTTTCCAGAAATGTTATTGATGTTGTCTGGATTTACGCTTTAACCCAGCCCCTGTGTCACTGAGATGTTTACACTCCCATTTCACAGGGCCAGGTTATGAGATCTTTAGGCATCTTGACTTAGATTCTCTTAGGAGGAAACAGACTTTTGAGAAACAAGGGGAGTATCTGCCTCTCTGTATTCCAGACAATCTTTAGGTTAATTAAAAACGCTGTCAGCATATTGCAAAATAACTAAAAAGGGACTGAATAAAAGCCACAAAAACCTCTGTTTTGTTGTTTCCCATAGTTTTAGAACTCAATTTTTACACCTTCACATTCTTCTGCTGTAGAAATGTAACTTGTACAGGAAAACAATTAAAATTTGAGCATCTCTTCTATGGAATAAATATCACACTGGAACAATGTTTTGTCCTTCAGACCAGTATCATGCCCGTCTGTGAGTTTGTGCACCAAGGAAAAACTGCTCAATTCATGCAATTTAAACAGAATCAGGTTTAAAGAAGTTTTTATCTGTTAATAACATCTAATTAACTCCCAAACAGTGAACTAGGCATTAGGGATCAATAACAGTAATGTAACAGATGAATCAGAATATTAGAAACTTATAAGATGTTCAGAAAACCTTACATATCTAAACACCTTTCAGTGTGCCAGTACACACACTGAGCTGTGCACACACCTGTGTTCAGCAAGTGTGGGCTACAGGCACGTGCCCTCTTCTGAAAGGGCAGGTCCCCCATTTAGACCCACCTCTTTTTTGAGATGTAAGTTCTTTGCCTTTATTTACACCTGTGCCTCTCCCTACAATCCTCTATCACACACACCAGTGAGGAATTGCACCTTATGTTCATGCACGTGCCCCTCTCAGCCTCCTGGATACCTTAGGGCTTCTCAAATGGCTCCAAAGTCAGCAACCACATAGATTTTCTGGAGTGAGAGTCCTGTAAGACTAAGCCTCCTGGCCTGCTGCATGTATGTGTTGATGGTCAGATGTGAGCAAGGCGGGTGTCATTAGAGCCTGTGGGGATCTAACCAGTGAGGCCTGATGGTCAACACAGCTGATCTGAAAGCAGATGCCCAGGAATGGGGCAGAAGCCCCATTAAATTATTTAAACAGAGGCACCTAATCCCATTTCAGACACATTACAGAGATTCTCTTTACATTCGACTGCTGCTCCAAAAACACAGGAGTCTCTGATCCCTTATGGATATCCCATTTTATCATCACGGATAACCTACAGGACTCAAAAGGTGATATGTGTTTACATTTCGTCAACTAAATCTGGACTCTTTTGCCTAATGAGCTGAGCAGGCCTCAACATTCCAGCTGCTAATAAGGAAAGATAGTTTTCAAATGAAAAAGTTTTCATCTAGGCCATTTGACATTCTCTAGGATATCCGTCACTGGCATTTAGTTGCTGCTCCAGGAAGGACTCGGATCTACCACGTAGATCCAGGTATTGGGCAAGCCCGAAAGCCTAACATGGATGTCTTTGGGGAGTGAGTAATGGCAGAAAACTGTGAGATGTGATCAGCCGAACCGAGCACTCACTGACTGCAGTGGGAGCTTGGACTCCCAGAGCAGCTGCAGATTGCCTGTGCGGGTGTGCTGCCTTGGGGAGAGTGCCGTTCTCTCAGCAGAATCTCCTGTCTGCTCCCAGCCTCTCCCTGCTTCCTCTTCATGGGTCTTTGTCATATCATGAGTATAGATCCACTTTTCTCAGCATTCCTGTAACTCCTGCCAGAAGAGGGTTACCACAGCAGATATGGCTTTGTTTACCTCCTGCAGTTTAGATCTGTAGCAGCTTCTTAATGCACTGAAACTTTAATGTAGTTATGTGAAAAACATCAAATGCAAACACAGGCAAAGAGAGATTTCAGGATAACATACCCAACTTCAGGTTAATTTTCACAGGCATTCAAAATTCTTTCACTATCTCTGCAATGCACCCTACAAAAGATAAAGCACTTCTTTATTAAAGGTGATGTAAGAGTTTTATTTTATTTTATGCTTTATTTTATTTTGCATTTCTTTTGTTTAGCTTTCAGAAACAGATGGGTCATTTCAGCTAAATCATAAATCAGATTATGGCTAACAATTAAAGTCAGGAAAGTCTCTTGCTTTTGAAAACAGCTTCTTATCAGAAAATATCTGAGCGTGTGCCATGTACAGAATTCACTAAATTGCTTGTAAAATTTAATGATATCTTATATAAAAAATATGAATATGTATCATTCAATAGTGAAATACTAGACCAGAGGCGTAGCTGTGTTGTATTTGCTTTATTATTTTTCTTGTAGATTTTTTGGTTTACATTTGCTCTATTATATCAAGAATATTTATTTCTTGAGAATAACATTTTAGAGTTGTAAGTATGCAATACATAACCTGGTTCTCATTAATTTCATAAGCCAGATCCAGCAGGTATCTACAAAGAATGACAACAAAATCCAGCCTGTAGGATAAAATGCTGAAAACAACAGAAGACAGGCTAGATGTTTTTTTTGTTATTTTTAAGTACCAACATTATAACTATACCTTGTGCTGACTTATGAGATTAGATTTTTTTCTAAATCATGCAGTTTTGCCTGATGTTTTGAGGACTGTGTGAAAATTTAAATGCATATGTGTTTGGATATATAGAAGACAGGTAACAATACTGTTTGTACACTTCTGTCACTTTTCAAACTGTTTAACATTTAAACAGACTGAAGGTTTGGTATCCATGTCCTCTACTGTTTACCATGGTGTGAGCTTACAAATGACACTGGTCACTGTGATTGAGCCTTTTATAATTAAAATGAGAAATAATTCTCCTTTCTATTTTACAGCAATATGAATGAAAGAAAATTGAGTTTCCTGCTACTCTGAGAATGATCTTTTCAGTGTCTGAGGAGCTCTAAGCCTCCTGCACTTCAGTTCTGAATGAAAAGTTGGGCAGCATTTTGAAAAGGTGTTTGACCAAGTAATAAAAAGAAGAGCAATGAAGTGAGGATAACTCATATAAAGGATTTAAGAAAGATCTCAAGGGGTTTGGGAAAGCAACAGAAAATAAAAGAAAACTTACCAGCCTTCCAGCAAGAAATTATAATATGCTGAAATGGCAAAACTTTGCATTTGAAACTGCCGTAAGAATTCATGGCATACAACAAGAAAATATTTCAAGAGGTCAAAGAATAAAATACAGGCAACAAAAGCATAAAATATCATGTGAGCAACAGAAAATCTCAGGTGACAGCACTCACAGATAAAGATGACAGATATGTCACTGACAGGCAGAAATCAAGAAAGAGATGGAAGAATACAACCAAGGTCTAGTTAACAAGAAAGTACACACCACTGAGCCTTGTTTGTGATGTATAAAACAGGGAGAGAGTGGCATCCTTTGAAGGACTGCAGGAGGCTCTTAAATATACATTTTTGGATGTGGAAGTGTTGAAAAGTGAATTGGGATAGTACAGGGTTCTAAATAGATAATTTCAAAATATATGCAGACGTTTTTAGCCTTCTGAGAGTATTGTGCCCCTTGGAAAAATGTTTATGCTTTTTAACTATTTTTTTTAGAAAATCCCAAAGCAAAACCAAGACAAGGATGGTTCCTGTCAGAGAAATGAGAGCACAACTCATATTCCTTCAAAATTTAAAAGATTTCAGTTGTTCTGCTTTTTTACATTGGTGTCTCCATTCCTCCATGAAGAACAGTAAATCTCTTTCCCACATTTTGCATTTAACAAACTTGCTAAGGCAACATTGAGTAAAGTCTATTTAAACACTTGTCCCTAGGAAGAAGACCTCATCACCAGTTGATTTGTCCTCTCTAGGAGGATGTGATCCCAGGATCTGGACATGATTAACCTCATTAGCTTTTCAAAAATGAGCATTCAGATCTAAACACAGTGTGAGGAAATCAGCTTTTTAAAAAACATCTCTCATTTGAAGATTTCCAAATCTTTGCAGTGCTGGGCTACCTTGTTTCAAAAAATAATTCAAAAGCACGTCTCAAATTATGTCCCGTATTTCAAGCCACAGGAGCTGTTCACATTTATTTCAACCGAAGCTCCGTGAGGGGATTGAGATCTTACAGCCCTCCGCTTCCTGAGCGCAGGTGAGTGAACACACACAAAGTTAAAAGAGAGCAGGCCAGACCCTGAAATTTTTAATCCGCTGGAACTCCCATGCCTCAGTGAGAACTTTGCTAAGGTTAGGACTACTAGACTTGGCCCAGCTCCAGTGCCAGATCTGTGAACTTTGCTTAGCTTCAGGATAATTAGAGTTCAGAGGCACTGAGGTACTGCAGAGACTTCACTGCTGATAACCCGAGGCCATATCTTGAAGATTTTCCTCCTTTCTCTCCCAGCACACACTCAGGCAAACTTCCACTGACACTGGGAGCTGACTGCCTAAGCAAGCACATCAGGGAGGGAGTCAAAAATGTGTTGCACAGATTGCAATGGGGGATTTGCTGGATGGGATATCACCTTTTACTTCAGATGAGGAAAAATCAGTCAAAAATGCTGGCTCCACACTGAGCTTTATTATTGAGGTCTTAATAAAATGAATTAAAACAGCTCTAGGCCATGTCCTATATGGATATATTACACTTGTCTCTGCAAGTCTTAACACTGTAGCTTAAATAAAATAGATAAGTGATGTATCTATTTCAATATTTTTCTTTATGCACTTACAATAATCTTATTCTCTGTCCCATGCTAGTGAATGCACTTTGCATGCACGCAGTTCTAATAAAAAAGTGATTATATCTTACAACTTTTTCAAATGTTGCCAGTACAAGAACAATTATAATGATGAAATTATATGTACGTAGGGAGACTTGATGATAGTGAGGTATTTCCTAAATGAAAAAGTGCACAGAAGGTTTAAAAATGAGGCTCAGAACTTAAACAAGATTTTTTAAAAGCAAATATAGTGACACTACAAGCTTTGATTTACTTTAAATGCCCCAATTCTCAACGTTCTGTGTGCTGTTTAAGAAAGCACATACTATCTTCTACTTTGAGTTATTCAGGATTAGGTTAACTATTCTAGGAAACAGCCAAACTATGTCTTTTTTTCTGCATTAATGGACACACAGAGATGTCTCAAAGGAAACAGGCATCTTGGGGTTTTTTTCTGTGATTTCAATATTATTCATTATGGTGGACAAAAGCTGTTGGCATTTCAGACTTGTAGAATTTCAAATGTATATGATATGTGCTAAAGAATAGAATCATAGAACCTAAAGAATATAAAAGTCATCTTATCAAATTTGTGGCCTCTTCTGGACGTGTTCCAACAGCTCTGAGTCCTTCCTGTGCTGGGGACTCCAGACCTGGATGCAGCACTGCAGGTGGGGTCTCACCAGAGCACAGTACAAGGGAAGAACCACTTCCCTTGACCTGGTGCCCACATGGTTTTGGTACAGCCCAGGATACAATTTTGGGACAAAGCATTTCCATGTCATTCACTAAATCACAATTAATATTGATAGCAACACGTGAGGTGAATACCTCTTCTTGAGCTGGAATCAGAGTAATACTAACTCCACTTTTGTTGTCCATAGAGATAAAGACAAGGTTTGGTTGTTACACACCAAATTAGCTCATGGTTCTGTGATATCAGCATTTTGCTCTTCAGGAAGATTGTCCAGGTCATTTCCAGTGGTGTCTCTTTGGGGAAATACTCAGGCAAATTTAACACCATGTAAGGCTCCTGGAGTGACCGGTCTGGCAACCAGGTCACGTCTCAGAAAGCTGAGGGTGCCCTAAACACTTTGTAAGGAGTTTCCTATAAACTGTGTAAGGTTTTCATGCGCTCTGCAGATACCCTAGAGTATTGTGGGTGTCTAAGCTGGAACTCCACACTTTTGCTCCATAGTTTGTCTTTCCCATTGATTCTTATCTCTGAAACATGCTTTGAACAACCAGAGCTTGGTCTCCCTTGCACCTCTTATGTCAGGATCAGATTCTGCCCTTTTGTATGACAAACTCCATGCAAATAGTGTTGTGCAACATATCCCCTGGCTCTGACTCCAAGAACAAGGCAATGTGGGACAGGTGATTCTGCCACTGAGGTTCCTAAAACCCTGCCGGGGAAGCTCGCTCTGCCACCACAAGCTGCAGAACCAGACCTGTGTCAGGGTTAATTAGGTGCACAGAGAGGCAGGGCTCATTAGATGCCAGGAAGCCCTTATTGGCATATTTCTGCTGCTTTTGGGATCCCAGCAGCCTTTCATAAGTCTAGACATACCAGTTTCCTGGGAGTTACCTCAATGTCTCTACTTCTGCACAATCTCTGTAAACCTGCCTTGAATCCTTATTAGCTCAGCTCATTTTCTTAAAAATCCTCTTCTGGACTTCTATTGTTTAAAAAGCTAAAACCTGGAATTTGTTAATCATTATATTATTCTAATTTATTTCTCAGCTACTGAGACAAGATACCTGAGTGTAAGTACATGGATGCATAGAAATCCTTGCTCTTTTAATGAAGAAACAGTTAATAATTTTTCTTTTAATATTAAATCTATTATTCATGTCAATACGACATGGATGTAAGACTGTCATTACAAGATCATTACAAGGAGTTTCTTTATCTGACACTATTCTAGGAGGGATGATAATTGTTTTTGCTAATAAAAGTAACTGCTATTACTTGGATTTTAAAATATAATTACATGGCAGGAATACTTTGCTGCCATTTACTTACACAACCCATGTAATAGCCATATAACTAAATTAGAAATGGATGAGGTGGATAGTGGAGATTAAATCCAAATTTACCCCTTTCTGATGGTATGCAAAAGGTTCTCACAGGACTGAATAAAGAGCGCAGAGTTAGTGAGGAGATATTGCTCTCAGCTCAGGGCAGACACAGATGATCAGAAAATGAGCAAAGCAGTTATTCACTACAGGCTGGCTCATACTGCCAGCAGTACAGGCGAAGGAGCCTTGGTGTAGTGCCAGGTTTATGCTGCTGACCCCTGCAGAGACCCCTCTGTGCCTGTGTGTCCATATGGCAGGTCATACACACACGCGCACTGCCTCCAAAACACCATCCCAGTTCCCCCAAACCTCTCTGGTGCCAGTTATTCCATGATGTTAGGATGCTCTGAGGATCACTTGCATTGATATGCCTCAGCAAAATAACAGATACATTTCTTCCACTCAAACAAATAATTAAGAAAATAAAGTGCATAGAGAGTTTATCTGTGGAATGTGGCAAATAATAATGTGATTTCTTCTCTGACTAAATGGGTGAATATGGAGTATATAAATACCAAACAGAAAGAGAACATTCTCTACCTGCAGTACCTGCCAGTACCATCCTGGGTTTGTCTGGGATAGAATTAATTTTCTTTGTGGTATCTGGCACAGAGCTGTGGTTTGGATTCAGTAGAAAAAAATAATTTTATGTAGCTCTGCCATACACCATTTCTTTACATTTTCTTATTTCTGGAATATGGTATAGATGCACCTATTTATGTGTGTCTCTGTGTGTACAGCAGATCTTCTTGTGGAGAGAGAGAAAAAGGTACCTGAACGAGCTTGGTGAGCTAATAGTGAGGAATTTTGAGAACCTGTATAATCTTGTGGGGAACAGAGGAATGCAGGTCATTCCTTACCCTGTGGCTATGGGATATCATGGTCAGTGTTCACCTGGGATTATTCTTGGTGCCTTTGCTAATGATCTGGAAGACAGAGCAGACCTTGTAACCAACACTATGGTGGGAAATGTTGCAAAAGAAAATGTAAAGAGAGACAAAAAACAGAAGGGCCCTAAAAAGGTGATTAGAAGGAGAGGCAGGAAATGAGATTCAAGGAGGAAAACTGTATTTGTGGAAAGAAACAGCTCAGAACTCAGTTGAAGCTGGGGAGTAATTTAAAGTCTGATTAAAAGCCTCTTGACATTAGTGGAAAGGATGCACGCTGATTTTAATGGGCCTTGAAACTGATGTCTTTTAAAGCACTTTGAGTTCCCTGAATGAAAGAGACAATATACAGCAGGTCTGATCCTGTGGGGGAGAATTTGCAGTGTAGGCCAATAGCGGGAAGATCCAGGGAAGCATTTACAGGGACTATTTGGGACTGTTTGGGACTATTAAAGTAATAACAGCATTTTCACTCCCTCTTCTCTCTCTTCTAACCTATCCCCATGTTTCTTGCAGCTATGGAAGTGAATAGGGCATAGGGGGGCTACTTTGTGAGCACCAGAAACTTCAGTTATGTACATAGAATCCCTGAAATCACTTTTGCCACTCTGCTCATGTTTGAAAACTATACTCTTCAACTCAAAAAATGCTCTTTAATGAGATTAGAAAGGTGCAATAAAGAGCAAGATTTCACTGATGTGTGGTACAGGTTATATATTACAAACCACTTGGAGAATGCCTGGCAACAAACTTTGTAGACGCATTTAATATTTTATGCTATACATGAAATATTGAGGTTCTTTTTTTCTTCACAATATCTTAATACAGAGGATTTCCCCACCTGGTTTATTAAATGGACATGATAGGGTGCAGGTGAAGTCATGCATTTGAGGTAGCAACTATTCATCCTTATCTTTTCAGCGTAGAGAAGCGGAGGCTCCAGGGAGACCTTTTAGCATCTTCCAGTACCTGAAAGGGGCCTCAAGAGAGCTGGGGAGGGACAGTTTGCAAGGGCATGGAGTGATAGAACAAGGGGGATGCCTTTAAGCTGAAAGAGGGGAGATTTAGATTGGACATTAGGAAAAAATTCTTAGCTGTGAGGGTGGTGAGGCACTGAAACAGGCTGCCCAGAGAAGTTGCCAGGATAAGACTTCACATTCCTGGAAGTGTTCAAGGCCAGGTTGGATGGGGCCTCAAGCAACCTGCTCTAGTGGAATGTGTTGCTGCCATGGCAGGGGCTTGGAAAAAAAATGGTTTTTAAGGTGCTTCCTAAACCAAACCATTCTGTGATTCTGTGGTCTTGAACACTGTGTCTTCTTTAAAAAAAAATCTATCATATGCACAAACCAGGAAAACCAGCTTCTGTGTCAACATAACCACTATCTCACCTGGTTTCTTGTGAATATTAATTAAAGTTAATTTATTAATTTTAATTGGATTACATCCTGTGACACAATGAAGATGAAAAATGCTCTTTTAGAAGCTGACATGAACACCAGAACTTTGTATACTCACATGAGAGTTAGTTGTATTTAGCAAAATAAAGACATGAAAGAGAAAGGGAAACATCAAACCTGTTTGAAAAATGAGTATTACAAAACTCAGTACAAAACAAACAAAGAAAAAATATTATATGCTCCCTTTTATGCCATTTTTGCTTAAAAATGTGAGAAGAAAGGAGTAAAACAAGCTTTCACTTTCAAGTTTTAATTAACAAGAAATATCTTAATAAACATACACACTTTCGTAACTTTTTAAACTTTGTTAATTGGAAAAGTAGGGACGTACACCCAAGTTGCACCTCACTGAATGCAAACAATTATAAAAGTGAGTGAAACTGTAAGTGATAATGAGAAGCTCTATTTGCAACTGTGCTGAAATGTCTGCCTAGATCCTCTCTGAGGCATTCATACACCATATGTTTCTAGAAAATTGGTCACAGAATTGTCTTCAAAATCGACATCCCCCAAATGTTAAATGCTTGACTTTGGTTTGTACTTAGCATCGTTCTACAGAGGAAAAGTTCTTTTATCTTACACCAAGGGCTTTCCCCATTTCAAGAAGCACTAGCGCATTTAAGATGCTCAGGTTTTACTATCAACCCCTCCACCTGCCTGGGGGGTGATGCCTAAGATGGAAACCTTTCACCATCATCACAGGATGAGCAAGAATTTGCAAGTGTTAGATTCTAATATTTGTCATATTTACCAATTCCAGCATATTCTTTGTTGTCTTGTAGCAGAAAGCTTCTTTCTGCTGTGAGTCTTGTTCCTGGCCTCCACTGGAGTCAGCTGGCTCAGAGGAACACTAAAAGGCAGGGATGTGCTGGAGAGACTTGATCTTGTTGGATGGGGCTTTGAGCAATTGATCCAGTGGAAGGCGTTCCTGCCCATGGTGGGGCGATTAGAACAAGATCATTAAAGGGTTGCCAAGAATTGGAACAGACTACACAGGGAAGTGCTGGAGTCACCATCCCTGGAGGTGTTCAGGAAATGACTAGATGTGGCACTCAGTGCTGTGGTCTAGGTGGTGTTCAGTCACAGGATGGCCTTGATGACCTTAGGAGTCTTTTTCAACCTCAATGATTCTATAATTTTATCTTTGAGATCCCTTCCAGCCCAAACCATTCTGTGACCCCTGAAGTTCAGGCAATGAAGAAGTGCCTTTTTCAGATGTGTTATATGACTTGGCATGTGACATAAACAGGGGTTTTATGTGATATGGAAAATTTCCTTGAGAAACCAAAGGCAGCAGTGACAGAGAAGGAGGGAGCCAGGAAGGGAGGCAGCAGCAAAGGGACCCAAGGGGGGCTGGAGGAAGAGGAGGTGGGCAGGAGGGGCTGCAGGCCTGGAGCAGGGATCACCCCCCAGCAATCCTGGAAAGCCCTGCTGGAGCAGAGACCCTCCCTGCAGCCCAGGGAAGGGCACACACAGGAACAGGGAGATGTGCCAGGAATGCACATTCACGTCTTTATCAAATGTTTATTAGAAAATGTAATCCTAGTATTCAGATCATTAAAATATCGGCTTGCCTTGGAGAAAAAAATGTAAACAGCAGCATGAGGTGAGTGTAAATATGTACATGGAAGTTCAGTACAGGAGAAAAACTGTTTCGGAATGTGTGTTTTATAAAATCTCTATAGTAGCTTCCACTTGGGGACTTGAAAGTCCTTTAGCAAATGTTAATGAAATAGAGCTAAGTCATTGTAGGTCATTATTTGTTATTCATAAGAAATTAATTATTTTAGGTTAAAATCACATTGCAATTAGGCTGCTGAAATAGTTAGAAACAGCTAGTAAAACCATATCAGTCATTACACAAATATTTGCATATTTTTGTTTAAACAGAGATAGCAGCAGAGCAAACAAAACCAGAGGATTTTATGTTTGCCAAGTATGTTTTTTTAACACCTTCTATGGAATATGATGAGGAAAAAAGACACAGCAAGTGGTTCTTGCATTTTCCACGCTATTTTTCATACTCCTTCGGACTTTTTATCCTTTTCCAAATTGGAAGCAGTGTTTTGCACTATATTGGTTCCTGCTTCCCTATCTCACTTTTCCTATCTTGCAGATCTAACTCTCTCCTTGAATGTTTGCTGGATTTAATATCCTGTACCTTTAACCATTTAAAGCGTAGAAATATAGAGTATCAATGCCCAGTGTGCTGTGCAGAATCAACTAACCCTCTTTACACCCCACCATGAAGATTTGAGAGGACCAATGATGTTGAATGGTAATAAAAGCCCCTACGCACAACATAAAAGTACAGAGACATAACAGCAGAGGTTCCCCCAGTAAAACCCTGCCCTGACTGCCCCAGGCCCATTCCAGGAGCCATCAGTCCATCAAAAGCCAATCTGCATAACTCCAGGGGCACACAGGGGCACAAAGAAAAGAGGAATACAAATCAAGGACTCAGAGAAAGGGATGCCCTGTCTGAGCCTCTGCCAGGGGGAGGTCCCAGAGGAGCCTCAGTCCCACTGTCCTGAAGGGGAATGCATCATGACAGGTCAATGCTGGAGCACCTTTGGGATTGAGAAAGTTGCTGCTTGGGGGTATAGGAGACACTATGGGATGTAAGGGAAAAGAATTTTGGGACTGAATAGGATTTATTATGGCCAAAGCTGGAGAAAGGGAGGGATCTAGGTAGTGTGAAAGAGGAAAAATTTTGTGAAAACAGGGATAAAGTGCATAAAAAGGATTGATCATGTGCAAGTATCTTCTTCAGAGTATATTTATTAAATCTCTTTCTAATATGTTTTTTCCAGGTGAGATGCTCTCTGTTCTGCAAGCAATTTTTTTGAGGTCCTGTGGGCTCATGTGTCCAGTTGCCAGCAATTTGGAATCCCGAGATCAAGGGGCTCAGCAGACTGTGTCTGAGCCCAGATGGTGGAGGGATCTGCTTTCCTTTCCTCTCTGGCATCTCAGGTTTACTTAGTTGATCATGATGGAGTTACTAAGGGAATGACAGTTGCTGCAGTCTCAATATTATGGTTTTGAGACACTTGTTCATTACTTATAGCTTGTTCAGTTTCTGCTTTAAGAAACTTCTTATTAGTGCATTTAATATTCAGACTTTCGATTTTCTGTTTTTTTCAGTTCATTAATTTGAGCCGTAATTTCATCCTTTTTGACACTGCACTGCAATCATACACTGTCTGGGTGAAACACTTTACTGATAAATCCAATAAAGTAATTTTCCTTAGACTAGCTATCACACTTAAATTATATATGTTACAATAACTTAAGATGCACCTGCTGAGATAGAAGCTGTGAATTTATATATATATATACATGTACCTAGTTTTATTTTTAAATTTTTCCAAGCAAGCTATGGCTTTGACATTTAAGCCATTATCCCAGAGAGAGGATTATCATTGCATTGAATTCAGGAACTTTAAAAAAGTTCACTTAACTGTTTTATTTATAAGGTATATTGATAATCTCCTTTTAGGGCTTTGAGTATTCCTATACTTGCTACATGTCCTACTGCATCTGTGAGAGTGTTTCTGTTGTTATCATTTGCTACTGTAAGATATGTGGACTGAATATCACAAATTAATACATACAGAAAAGTAAAAATTGGTGTTTCATTTACAGTACACAAATGACAGTTGTTTTTTTTTTCCCTAGCTCTCCTGCAAAACAGCTCTGGTGAGCCCCTTTTTCAGTCTAGACTGGGATATACTGGAGTCAGAGCCAAAGCCCTGCTGGCCTGCTGCATTGCTAGATTGCCCCTTTGGTCTTGGCAGGAAACCTACGCCCCATCTGTGAAGCGTGATTGGAAACACTAATGTTCCACAGCTTTACTGTGAGGACAACTTTGTGCATGATGGTGACACATTTAGAGAAGATTTGGAAGATCTGAATCCAGAAAGATGCTAGTCTAATAGCTGATGCTTTCAGAAGATCACAAACATAATTTTAGCGCTTTGACATGGAAAATATCTCAATGCTCCAAAGTAACATCAGACAGCAAGAGCAGCAGTACTGAATTAGGCCCCATTGGTACAGTTCTTTGACTGTCAAATATTTTGTGAAGACTGTGAGAGACCAGCATTCATCCATATTTGAATGCTTTCTTGTCATCCAGCCGTCTACAGCTTTGGAGGTTTCTGTGTTAGAAATTGGATCTGTATCTTTGTTCTTACTACTTTTAATGAGCTTCTCTCTATAACAGAGGTGTGGTGGGTTCACCTCAGCTGACTGCCAGATGCCCACCCAGCCACACTTTCCCTCCCTCTCCTCAACAGGGAAGGAGAGAAAACAGGATGGAAAAGCTTGTGGGTGAAGATAAGGACAGGGAGATCACTCATCAATTACCGTCATGGGCAAAACAGAATTGACTTGGAGAGATTGGTTTAATTTATTGCTAATTAAACAATATAGGAAAAAGAGAAACAAAAAAATTAAACTAAATATATCTTTCCCTACCCTCTACATTCTTCCCAGGCTCATGGCTTAACCTCAGCCAACAACTGAGTACACACAAGCACCAGCTCTCTCCACCTTTGCCTGGGTAGGGAAGGGAATCAAAAGTAAAAGTAAAATACATGGATTGAGGTAAGAACAGTAAATTAATGAAAAAAAAAAATTCTAAAAAGCCCAACAACAATAACAATTTTAATGAAAAGAAACCAAGTAACAAAGCCCAAGATAGGCAAGAGATGCACAATACAATTGCTCACTACCCACTGGCCAATGTCCAGCCTCTCCCTGAGCAGCAATTGGCAGCTCCAAAAAGCTCCCCCCAGTTTATGTACTGGGTGTGACATTCTCTGGTGTGGAATGTCCCTTTGGCCAGTTCATGTCAGCCCTCCTGACCAGGCTCCCTCCCAGCTTCTGGTGCATCTCACTGGCAGAGTGTGAGACACTGCAAAGTCCTTGATTTAGAGTAAGAACTTCTGAGCGACGACTCAGTGTGGTATCAATGTTATTCTTGTACTTAATCCAAACCACAGCACTCTAATGGCTGCTAGGAAGAAAATTAACTCTATCCCAGCTGAAACCAGGACATCACTTCACTCACAAGTCTTCTACATCATCCTCACTTGCTCCAAGGGGTGCAGGGGAATGGGGAATGAGGGTTGCAGTTCTTCAAACACTACTTCAGCAGGAATCCTTTCCATGGGCTACAGTCCTCCGAGAATGGACTACTCCGGTGTGGGCTCCTGTCCATGGGCCACAGGTGCTGCCAGGAGCCTGCTCCTCCCCAGGCTGCAGGTGGATCTCCTGGACCCCCATGGGCTGCAGGGGCACAGCTCCCTCACCACGGGCTGCACCAGGGGCTGCCGGGGACCCTCAGCTCCGGTACCTGGAGCACCTCCTGCCCCTTCTTCACTGATCTGGGTCTCTGTCAGGCTGCTTCTGTCACATATTCCCAGTCTTCTCTCCATCTGTTACGCAGCATTTTTCACCCTTTTTAAACTATGTTATTAAAACATCTCTACTGATGTCAGTGATTGGTTTGAAATCTGGGCAGTGACAGGTCCCTCTTGGAGGTGGCTGGGTCTGGCTTTGTCTGACATGGCAGCAGCTTCTTCTCTCTTTCAACAGAAGCCACCTCTGCAGCCTCTCTGTTACCAAAACATGTAAACTCAATGTAACAGTTAAGAAGTTGATGTTATTTTTCTGTACGATTAAGTAAGGACAAGGCTTTTATGCTTTGTTTCCCAATATTGCCATTTTTTGGTGAACCAGGCTTGAGAAAATGCTACATAATCCTAATAATTAACTCTCAAATAATCCTATTTTTGGCAACCTTTTCATTTGAGAAACCCCAGGTTTACAGACCCTCCTTGTGAGAGCAAAGTGTAAGAACTGCACCTTAGAGGAACTATTTGAACGTCACAGGGCTTGGATCGTAGGCTTTGAAAGAAGTTTGGTTTGCAGGGATTGGAACTGAATCATCTTAAATCAGAGCAGGGAATGAATCTTCAGAGGGATTCGTCACATCAAGGCTTTCCTTATCACCAGAGTCAGGAGGCTTTATCTGTGCCCAGCAAAGCACTGAAACCCAAGAAGCTGAGAAGTTCAAGCTGCCTGCCACACAGAAATCACTTCTCCCTCCATCTGTCATTTAAACATAGACATCATCTGGTCTGTGCTAGCTTTGAAAGAGCCATCATTATTTCCCCAGGCCACTGAGCTGGTGCAGCTTTGAGATGGTCTGGAGACTGATCAGCTCTTTTTTTCTGAGCCATTCCAACCTCTTTAGAGATAGCCTTAGAGACTGAAGTCATTATCTCTAGCAGGGAACCAAACAGGAGATTTCTCATCATAAAGTGAAAAAGTGGGAAGGTCCCTTCTTGTAGCCAAAAAGGAGAAGCTTCTTATTTTGAGAGAGAAAAGGATTTGATGGGGAAAAAAAAAAAAGATCCAGAAAACAGAGTCTTTGGTTTAAGACACCATCCTATAAAGAGGAAATTTTTCTCAGTATGTTTGCTTGCAGTGCTTGGCACAGCCCCAGGGAACAACAGGATCTCTGTAGCATCTGGTAATTGTCAGAGCTGTTACTTGGGCCGTTGCTGTTTACTATTGTTTGCTGTAACTTTCTTACACCTTCCCACATTCCTTATGAATAAGCACACCTACTTTTTTTGGGATCCCTAAATTTCAGGTTTTCCACTGAAAGTGAGAATTTTGAGTTGCCAACAAGTCACTCAGGAGAAAAAGTTGTGCATCAAGATAGGATTAGAGCAGATGGGGTAAGCACTGATAACAGTTGAAATAGTGGAAAAGGAGAATGAGACTTTTTCCTGCTTCATCGATTCCTTTTCCCACCTATAGTCTCTTTTGCTGGCTTTGGTATCTGGCTGGCTTCCTGATGTAAGAGACAGGATAAAACACTAATTTGACAGAAAAAGTGAATGGTATTTCAGTAGATTATCAAGCTGCATTAGCTACTGAAGGGATCCGATTCTCCAGCTCTGTATCTACACCTGGAAGAGTAGCATTATGTGTTCAAAAGGAGGGGGAGATATGTCCACTAGATATGTATAAGAAATGGATGGGACATTTTCAAATCTAGTAACCAAGGTAAGGGCTAATTATGTTTTCTCACCTGTATTGGTGGTCTCATCTTTTGTCAAAGATTAAATCATAGAGAAACGCACAATCTCAGCTGCCAAGCCGGCAACTCTACTTCAGCACAGTCTCACATCTTTGTTTCCAAAGGCAGTTGTTGAAAATACTTTTATTAAAGTAGTTAAATGTATTAAATAACAGAAACTTCATTTCTTTGAGAAAGAAAGCTGTTCAAGTACTCTTTGTGCTTGGGGCTGGCAGACTTAGCAGGACCTATGGAGGGGGATGCTCCCTGGAGTGCCAAGTGGAGGGTGGGAAGAACACCTGATCACACCAAAATCCCAAAGTATTTGAAGTGTACCTAGGCTCTGTTTCAGAGCTCTCATTCCTCACATAGGAAATGCTGACATGAAGATTTCAGGTATTAACAAATAGCGAACATTAAAATGAGTGCAAATATTTACTAATTTATTTTTCCGATATATTAAATCTACTGAGGGAGATAATAAATCTGATGTTTTTGATTAAAATCTAACACTGCACAACTCTTCCTATGTTGTTATTATTATTTTTATTGCATTACATAGTACTTTTAGTAGATGCTTCTCACAAAATTTCCCAGATGTCCTGTGTAGATCTTTCTCACTATTAAATCCCAGTGCATTAGAATACCTGTGATATCTTCTTCCTTTCCAAAATGTTCTGAGGAGTGAGCTGTAATATTTTGAAAATCTTCATGCTCCATGTAAAGTGCAAATAAAATTGTGATTTTTTTACTCTTTACAGCATGCCAAATATCTTTGGAGTGAGTTAGGGATGAGTTATACATAAACACACTGACAGGATCAAAAGATGTTTGAAAACTTCACACAAAACTTTTAGGATGGATAGATAGATAGATGGATAGATTAGATAGATAGATAAATAGATAGATGTATAGATGTATAGATAGATAGATAGATAGATAGATAGATAGATAGATAATATTGTGCCACAAGTACATTTTCCATTCATACCTGTCCTGGGTTGCAGTGTATTCTATTACCATCTTCAGGAGCTGTTAAAACTAGGTGGGGCTGTGTCCCCTGCGTCCTCTCTCTGGACTATCTTCTGTTAATGGGCCAGCTGTCAAAACCGGGTGGGGCAGCGTTCCTTATCTCTCCCATGACCCATCCTCCCTCTAGGGGGGATATCTCCTGTTAATGGGCCATCTAGTCTCACCACATTGACTGATAAAATTACATCCTCCCATTGTGAGATGCTCTGCCCAGAGGGAGGAACCAAGCATCCCATCCTGGATATAAGCTAAGACTTCGAACACCAGAAGCAGCCCTTACCTACTGGATTCCCAGAGGACAAGAGCTACCACTGGACCTTCAGGTGAAGACCAGACCTTTTCTACAGGATCACTGCTTCAACAGNTGGATAGATTAGATAGATAAATAGATGTATAGATAGATAGATAGATAGATAGATAGATAATATTGTGCCACAAGTACATTTTCCATTCATACCTTTTATAATAACTCAGGAAGTTCAGCAAAGATTTTAAAACACTCTTGGATGTGCTGTTGTGTTTAACTAATTGGAGTGTAAACTGCTAGAGCTGGGGGAATTTCAGTATCAAGATACATGTTTTGCTTTCTTTAAGTAATATTTTTTCATTAAAAAACACCTTTTATAAGTAGCATCATTTTTCTTTTCTTCCTCTATTTGAAACCCGGAAAACAGAAATCAAAGAACAAACACACCCTCATTTTTAGACAGTTTTTCCAGTTCCCCAAATCATGTGCCTGACTTCCTTACACTTCCCAAACCTGTGAGCAGCTGTGTTTTCCTTCTCATCTACATGGTCAGAGCAATGCTGACCAGTATAAATACTGCAAACTTGTGCAGACAGAAAAGGGGGGATGCTGAATATTTGTATATCTTAACAGACTTTTTGTTATGTCTTTGGAAGGAAACGTGCATCGGCTGAGGTTTTTACACTAAATATTTCTCAATTTACAATATTGTTTAATGACTCTGAAAGACAATTTTCTTGCTATACTAGAACAACAAGAAACTGTAGAAAATTAGATGCAAAATGCATTTTCAAAGCTCAGAAGGGCAATTATAAATCCAGCCAAAACCGTAGCTTATCTAATTTCAGTATCTTTTATTGAACTGCATGACTAGTTCCTATGAATGGTGAAATATTGTGCAGCATTGTATTTCTCCTGTTTAAAAAAAAAAAAAAGATTAAATGTCCTCAGTAAAAATTTTGATTTCATCAAATTCATCTCGAAACATTTCTTATTCTTCAGTGCATTATAAGAGAGGAGAGGAAACGGAGGGGTAAGTTGCATGTAGAAATTGGGATTCCCACTAAGAAATCTTATTTGCAGTTACCCGGGATAGTTCTTTCTTAAAGAATCGATCAAGCTAAAATAAGACAGTACTGAACAGATGTTTCATAGGCAGTTTATTAAGAAAAAGGGGCAAATTAAAGGAGGTAAGGGATCTTTTATTGTGGCCTTGACTTGCTATGTATCTAAAGGTCAGCTGAAAGTTGCAAAGAAAATCAATTTGTCACATGCTGCTCTGCATGAGTTTTTTCTGTCAATGACCTGGAGAGAAAATGCTGCACAGACAGAGCCTGACATCCTCACAATAACAAACACACACATTTGACTTTTCCACTCTCCTGTGATGCCCGTCTCCCCACCCAGCTTCCCCATCTATGTCTTACACCAGCAAGCCCTCTCGTTCAGGTGTCTTGTGACAATGAAAAACAAAATCTGCCATGGGGTGCTGAAATAAAAGGAGAAAGTGCATCACAGGATCTTAGAATGATTTGGGTTGGAAGGGACCTGAAAGGTCATCTTGTTCCAACCCCCTTGCCCTGGGCAGGAACACATTGAACTAGATCAGGTTACTCAAAGCCCCATCCATCCTGGCCTTAAACACTTCCAGGGATGGAATCCACAGCTTCTCTGGGCAACCTGTGCCAGTGCCTCACCACCTTCTTAAGTAAAGGCTTTTTTCCTAATAACTGATCAAAACCTGCTCTCTTTCACTTTGAAGCCATTCCCTCTTGTCCTGTCACTGCATGCTCTTGTTAAAAGTCCCTCTCCAGTTCTCTTGTAAACCTCCCTTAGGCACTGGAAGGTGTTATAAGGTCTCCCTGGAAGCTTCTCAAGGCTGAAGAACCCCAACTGTCTCGGTCTGTCTCTGTATCAGAGATGCTCCAGCCCTCTGAGCATGTCCATGGCCTCCTCCGGACTTGCTCTAACTGTTCTGTGTCCTTCCTGTGCTGGAGATGCCAGAGCTGGATGCAGCACTGCAGGTGGGGTCTCACCAGAGCAGGGCAGAGGGGCAGAATCCCCTCCCTCACCTGCTGCCCACGGGGCCTTGGAGCCCAGGACACGTTTGGTTTCTGGGCTGTGAGTGCACAATTGCCAGGTCACGTTGAGCTGCTTGTCCATCAACACACTCGAGTCCTTCTCCCCAGGGCCACTCTCAATTCATTCTCCACCAGCCCATGTTTGTGCTTGGGATTGTCCTGACCCATGTGCAGGACCTTGGCATTGTTGAATTCTGTGAAGTTCTGACTGGGTGATAAAACTCCCTGCATGTTCAAAGCACCTGATGTGGATCCAGATAAATCTTATCTGCCACTAAAATATCTTTTTCATGTGATAGTTTGTAAGACAAAAATAGGCAAACACTATGAAGTATGGATTTGTTGAGATAATATAACTAATAGAGATTTCATATAAAAATAATTTAATAAAATTTAATGCTGCCATTAGCAAGTCTCCCAGGGTCCTCTCTGGGATTTCTTAATTCCCACAATGTTTATTTGGATTTTATTTTCCCTGTGTATCCTCAACTTTGCTGTACAAACCTCAAACATACAAACACAGCAGCTTGGCCTCAAGCACCATATCAAGCTGCAGTTTCCCATCCTGTTGACATCAGGGATGTGTCTGAGCGCAAGATTTCCCACATTTCTCTATTTGAATTTAAGAATGAGGTTTTTAAACTTACATGAAGCTGCTTATTCTGTGGGTTTTCTTCACATCTCTCAAATAAGTGTTTAATGAAAAAGGATTTTAAAGAGTGACCAGTGTCTCTGGTGAGCAGGTAAGCCTGCTACTCAGAATGTGACTTGCACCAGATGAATTCAGAGCACTTGAAAGGTGCTTTAGACAATTTCTCCTTCTATAAATAGAAATATTCCTTTTGGAATAGCAAAAAACCTAAATCCTATTTAGCCTAGGAAGGTGTGATTCCTGAAGAAGAAGTCATGCTGGGATCATCAGAACTGAGTGGGTAAAATATGAGGTGATAAACTGATCATTCAGTCAGGGGTAAAACTGATGAAGGTAAATTGCTGATGCTGTCCCCACCCATGTGGATTCTCTGATAGCTGGTAATATTTTCAGCCTCTTCACCAGTGGGAAGTTTTGTCCTCTCCTCTGCCATCTGTTTTCATGGAAATCTTCCACAAACTTTCACTGAGGTTGGATAACAGATTCAAAAGTTACTTGGGGAATGAAGGAGAAAATGGAAATATTGGTGATGGGAAAACACATAGATCCTGAAACACCTTTCATGATCACCCAGCCCTTGTTTCCATAGGGGACTGGTTACAAAGAAATATGTTTTTAGACTTCTTGATCTTGCATTCAAAGTCAGTGCAACACAACTGAAATTCCCATCTTCTTTATATATGTATAAAACGAATCCATAATTAAGTTCAATGGTCTATTCAGTTCATGCATTTGTTGAGAAAACTATTTCTCCTTCAAAATGTACGCTCTGCTTTCCTGTTTTACATGACAAATTTAATTTGATACTTAGGAAGGTTTAAATTTTATTTTGCTTTTAAGTTCAATATATATTTTCCTATATTAAATAGAATAATTCTTTGTAATTTGACAGAGAATTAAATAATAAGAAGAAATTTTTAGGAAACTTATAGTCCTGAAATAGATGTATGGAATTATTGATAAGGAACTGATTATTAAATGGAAACCTGGACTCTGTAAGGAGATGTCGTATGGGCAGTTGCTGTAAGAATAGAAGTATGATAATAAGAAGAAATTGCCACTAAGTACAGTAAATGTGTAAAATGAGAGAGAAGCTTATGGAACTTGTATTTTCTCTAGGCTGAAGGCATTCTCAAATGCATCAGGGTAATGTAGACTGATCCCATTAATTAGTGAAAAATGTTTTTTCATGGCAATTTACTCTCTTCTTTGGCCACTCCCTCCTGCCGACCCCTGACTTCATAGGGAGCCCTGTTTCTTGGCTGTGGGAATGGTCAGATGTCCAGCACAGGAGCAGCCCTGGAGACGTTTCCAAGGGTGACCCTCAGCAGCTGCAGTGCTTACAAAAATCCTTCTCATTTTGCCTCACCCACCCTCTTTATTTTATCATGTAAACAGCTTGAAAATCTCAAGCTGACCTACGTCTCCTTGCAGAGAAGGAATTAAGCAGAAAATATGCCTCCTTTAGAGGTATCAAGGTTTTCCCAGAAAAAAATTCTGACACAGCCTTTGCCCAAAATAATGTGGGATTTTCCCATCATTTTGTACTGTGACTTAATATAATCTCTGTGTATTGATTGCAAGGACACAAGGCACAAGCACTGATTTCAAAGCCCTTCTATGTCTGCTTCTTCAGCTGCTCAGTGTTTTATTTTATTCTATTTTATAAATTGAAGACTCTGATCCTTTGTGTGGACAAGTGTCTTGCATTGTTTGCCAGTCCACCAGTAAAATCACATTCTTATCTCTCTGTGTGCTGGCTTGTGGTGAGATCAGGGTTAATCCGCAGTCCACATAATCTGTAGTGATCCTTCTCAGTCTCCAAGTGCCCAGCTGACTTTGCATGTATTTGTCTAAATATTGATCTTCTCCCTTTCCCGTACAATATATTGAGGGGAAAGAATATGTGATTTGTTGTTTCTTGTAATTAAACACTAATCACTTTTGCTATTGAAATGTTCTACATGAACAGTGTTAATAAAATATCTAAAAATAAAATATTCTTAAAATTAGGTTTGTTAATGCAATTTGGCAAATTCATTTTTTCATGAGAAATCTTTTGCCTCTGATATTGTGGTTCGACTGTATGTCAAAGACAAGACTACGGATTTTTAGAGAGCAGAGTATCAGTAATCAGGACCTGTCATGCAGATCTGCTGGGAGAATTTTTCCTTTATTGTCTTTTCTGTAACAAGCTGGTGCCTAGTTCATGTCAGTGGGACTCATTTGATGTGATATAATGAGAGATGCAGTTGTGCCAGTCCTGTGCAAAGTGAAAAAACAGGTCAGAAAAGTTTACCAAGGATCATGCTAATGAGTTCAGAGCCCAAGATGTACCAAAAAAAGCCTCTTCTCAAATGTTGCTGTTAGACAAGCAGCTTTATTCTTCTGCCAATTTTACCGTCTCCTATCCAGCATCCACTTAATTTAAAAAAGAGTGATACCTAGATCAGTGTAGTCTCCTGTGAGTTCAAATGGATTAGATGGAAGAGCAATACAGCAAAAGAAAGTGAAGGTTAGTTCTGAGTAAGGACTAGAACTCTAAGTAGGGTGGATTTTTTTGATGTTTTGTTGTCTTAAAATTTGTGATCATGTAAGAGACTGGTAGCTCACACTATTTTATAGTTCTCTGACTGAGCTTACAGCAGTACTTGTTTACACTTTGGTGGCATCCTAAGATTTCCTGTATACTATTGCTAAAACCATGTATCCAAAAAAACCTGAGACAATCCCCCAAACCTCATTCGATTTTATTATTTCTAAGGGATTTTGGAAGATGTGTGTGTGTGCGTATTCAGCTTTCCAATGTTGACCTTCCAACTTACATTTAACTCAAACTTTTATTTCCACATCTCTTGTTAGGGGGAAAAAAGGTGATTACAGACATACTGTAATTTAGAATCACAGGACAAATTATCAGATGTTGTAAATAAATACTTAGTGCAAAATAATGAAGATGAGTGGCAAGGCCCTCAGTATAGGAGCCCACTGTGCTGTGTGCAGAGTAAATCTCTCCCACCCTCACCAGGCAGATCTGAACACTTAAAAAACTCAGATTGCTGTGAAAGGAGTTGTTTAGACTCTGACCTCAGACACTATAGTAGAACTCCATTTTTTTTACTTTGCCTTACCTTGTTTTTGCACTATTAACTGATCAGCAACTGATTTATTCCACCTTTTTCTCTTTTTCTTACACCTACAAGAGGCACCAAGATTTATTATATGTCTATCTTGTCAGTATCTTCCACGAAAATGTCATTCCTATTTTGCAGATAGGAGATGAACCCTCTAGCTGTGGGGGTTATCTCTTCTAATTTAGACCCATGTAGGGAAGAGTTCTCCATCTGAATTGGTCAAGAGAATTCTTTGTATAGAAAATGAAGAGAAATGAATGCAATTCATCTTCCCTATTCTGGAACTCTGGTAAGATGAAAGGACTCCTACACTGGGAATGATTATTTATTTCCATTCACCATAAAAGAGCTCAGATATAGATGTCTGCAAAGTGAGGGATGATGTACCCTACCTCAGCAGAGTGAGCAATCTTCCCAAAATAACATTTCTGGCCTATGGATATTTCCAGACACAGCATTCAAACACCAAGGTAACTTCACACTAGCTCTCACTGGAGGCTGGTGTACTTTGCTCAGAACTGCTGTAATAAACTGCTACTCACTGCCGAAAGAAAAGAACTGAGATCTACAGCCACACTGCAAAATGCCTTAACAGCAGAAAATTTATGCTTTCAGCACCAGTGAGGAGCTAAACTACTGTGCTCAAGCCTAAAGTCTGACCACTGCATTATTTTTCTTCGTGCATTAAGACCACAAGTGAAATATGATAAATTCTCGGAGCAGCTCACCCAAGAGGCAGAAATGCATCCTTGAGACAATCCGCGTTCTTCTGGCTGACCCAACATTATGGAATAAGCTTCACATTTCACCCCACAGTGAGTAGATTCTGGAATACCCACATCTGTGATTTGCAAATCAGTACAGGAAATCCTCTTGTACACAATTTCACTTCTGAAGTGTATTTTAGGAAAATGATCAGTAGAAAGTTAACATGCTAGCATGGACTGTTGGAAATACATTTCTCACACATAATGCTTACACAGACCATTTTCTAGGCACAGAAAAATACCAATGTCTTTAAGGGAAATTTTCCAATATCTTCTCTATCACTATGTCAAAAAGTAATAAGATTAAAAGTGCAGTATATCCCTTACTGCTAATTGAAACCTGCCCATACTGGACAGGGTAAATGAAAAAGAAAAAAAAAAAAAAAGTTATGTATTTTAGTGTTGCTTATTTCTTGCCTTATAGCACAACTAATATTATTTATTCTTTGTTTTGATCTATGAAAAGTTTGTGAAGGATACCCAGACTGAAGTTTTTTTCCAGGAGACCTGGGGGAAAAAGCCTATAATAGTATTCTCAATCACTCAGAATTTCAAGTTCATTAGAAGCAACTTGATTATTCTAGATACATTACAGAAATCTGAGTATTTTAGAAAAAAACCCCTATCATTCATTACCTTCTACATGAATAATTTGCCCTCTCCTGCAAGCCATCCCTTTGCGGGGCCCTTGCTTTAGGTGATCTAATTCTGTGAGTGTGATGGCGTCAGTGAGTGTGTGGAAGCTGCGTGCTGTCATAAATCACTGAGCGAGGGAGTGCAGGCTGCGCGCCCTGCGCTGCGGGACCGCGAGAGGGCTGCACCACCACAAGCCAAGTCCTCACACCTCAGCCATGGGTTACAGTCCAAAATAAACTTCTTACCCAGTACTGAATTCAAGGTCAAGTGGCACTGTCTCAATTAGAGGAGAGGTTTGCATATTATCAGCAAGCAGCAGCGAAGCAGCTGGCACGGTGTCATTGGTGTCCAAGGCTACAATCTCATAAAACACAGATGATGGGCTCAACCCAGTTCCCAGGGAGAACAGCCCTGAAAGAGAAGCAATGAAGGATGCTGTGCATGTGGTTAATTCTCTCTCTGCTGCTCTTTTCTCAATCCCTAAAGAAGCAAAGTGACTAAAAGAGGTTAACTTTTCCTTTCCTTTCCCCTTCTTCTTCCCTTTCTCCTTCCTCTTCCCTTTTTCCTTTCCCCCACCTTCCCCCTCCCCTTCTCTTTACTCATAAAAAAATCAATATTCTTCCCCCTTAACCCATTGTTAGTGCTGTTACTGTGCATGTTTTGAAGCTGGATTAAGCAAATGCTCTTACTTAATGATCTAATAACTTTGGATTCTCAGTGTGTTTCTGTTCTACTATATTCCTTAGAATTTTTTCAAAAGTATAAGTTTGATTCCACTTTTCATCGTGAAAAATTGTTCCATCAGCATCTTTTTACTCATGAAACATAATCTGAATAAAAAATATACATTTAAAGTTTAATAATTCAGTATTAGCATATCAATATATATTCTTACTCAGGATGCAAATTTCTTACTCACTAGTTAAATCTATTTTGGAACAATAAAATTATTTTAGAAGAACAGCATCCACATACAATATTGTTGAGGAATATTTAGTCCAAACTGACCATGGCTGTATGTGCTGGATTGGACACAAATCTAGGAGGAAACAACCTGAAAGGGGCGTCTCTCTCTCTCCTGCCTTGAAGAGTTCTCTTGGCTTCTCTCTCCCCCCCTTTGCAATTTAAACGTACACTAGAGATCAAGCAGGCGATGGGGAATACAGCATTGTCATAGAATCACTCCAAGACAGTGTAGAAAAATCTTAGCTGCTGTCTTGCTAGAACTTTGCCAGTTGGGAAAAAAAAAAAAAAAAAAAACAACAAAAAAAACCCCCACCAAAATTGTAATAAGCACACTGAACCAAGTTGCACCAGGTACAGCAACTACTGAAAGCTCTTTTTTTGTGTAGCCTTTCGTCTTGTCCAGGTCAATTGTGATGAGATTAATTAAGTTCTTGACTTTTCCTCAAGGCAGGATGAATTCAAAGCCACATTGTAAATTATAGCTGTTGCAATTTATTAGTCTTCAGACTAAGAACAGAGGAAGTTGCTTTCATCTCACTTCGTGAAAAAGACATTATGTTTGGGTAATCTATGCACAGACGTGCATGTTTGTGTCAGAAATCCTGGGCTTGAAAAGCATTTTGTTTACTGATCAAGTGCAAACCAAATTATTGTGAGATATTTGTTTGGTGAGGTGTAGAAGCATTTAGTTAGCACTCTTGCAATAGCACAGAAATTTGGTCGATTGATGACAATTCTTGTCCACTACAGAAAAGTGTTGTTTCATGTTTAACAAGCTGTTGAAAACACACATCTTACATGTTAAGAGATAAACAGTTTCTTCACTTAGGAGCTGGTTTGTCTTACATGAGAAAATTTGGCAGTAGGTTGAGGAAGGAGATCCTTCCCCTCCGCTCTGCGCTGGAGAGGCCACACTGAGTGCTGTGTCCTGGGCTGAGCTCCCCAGTACAGGACATTCATGGACATACAGGGGACAGTCCAGAGAAGGGCCCAGAGAGGATTAAGGGTCTGCATCCCCTGATGTAGAAGGAAAGGCTGAGAGATCTGGGACTGTCACCCAGGAGAAGAGAAGGCTCAGAAAGGGCCTTATTAATGTGTATAAATACGTGAATAAAGGGTGAAAAGAGGTCAGAGAGAGGTTCTTTGCAGTGGTACCTGATGGCAGAATCAGAAGCAGCAGGTGCAACTGAAATACAGGAGATTCCTTCTGAACATCAAGAAAAACTTTTTACTGTGACAATGACTAAGCACTGGCACAAGTTGCTCAGAGAGGCTGGGGAGTTTCTCTGTTCGGAGAGATTCAAAATCCGACTGAACACGGTCCTGGGCAAACAGGTCTAGGTAGCCTTGCTTGAGCAGGATTGTCCAACAAGATTACCTCCAGGGTCCTTTCCAATCTCTACCATCCTGTGATTCTGCAATATCTGGACTTCCCAAGATCCCAGAAGCAATTGAGCTGCAGGCTCTCTTTCTCCACCAACTGCAATGATCTGCATTTTTAAAGACTCTCAGGAAGGGAAATCCTTGTTATCCTTGTAGCAGAACACCTCTCATGCTGCTTGAAACCTCTGTAAGGGAAAAGAAAGTTTCTAGCACACAAAATGTCACATATATGCATCTAGACGAAGACCAGGATGGATCTTGTTAGTGATTCATTCACAGACAGAATATTCCAGACTCTTTTCTGCTCTCCCGTTTAGCCATATCATGCCATTTGTAGAGTTCACCACTCACATCACCCCTGCTCTTCTCAGAAAGGTCAGCAGCCCTTCTGACCTGCTGGGTGAGCTTTTCCTTGATTCTGATCTAACCCAGTTCAGTAAAAGTGGGACAGGTGAGTTTAAAAATAGTTTATCTTTGCTAACTTGGGTCATGGAGATTGAAGTAATTTTGGTAGCTACACTTCAAGTACGTGGAACAAAGATCAAAGGCACAGGGTGGTGAGGAGGCAGTGACCAGCAGCTGCGTCAGGCTGGGATGAAAGTCTTTTCACTGGCACAGATGCAGAAGTCTCTCAGTAGTTAAATAACTCAGTAGTTAGCACCTACCGTGTTTTCACCTCTTAGCAAAACATAAGGAATTAGAAGGAATATTTATTTGTTTTTCCTCAAAGCAGTGTTCAAATTCCACACAATCTTTAATGAAGTCCAGGACACATTCACATTAATTTCACTACCTACATGGAACTTTTCCAGAACCAAACCTGTGAAGGTCTGATGGAGTCCATGGCGGAAAATAACTGGTAAGAACATAAATTTCAAATGCAGTTCTTAAGTTTACTACCTCCAAATCACAAAATATTATAGATAAAATTAAATTTTTAAATATAATTATTAGCAAGTGAGGCAAAAAAAGTGATAAAAGAGAAGGGGAACAAGAGAAGAGCATTGGCTTTTCTTTCAAATCCTGCACGAAATCTGATCCATCCATATTCCTTTCCAGCACAGAACAAGGTTCCAACCACATATGGTATTACACCATTTCTCCACTTTAATTGTATCTTTCAGAACCTCGAATTAACACAACAAAGTTTTAACCTTTCATTTTCCGCAGGATAAGAGATAGGCCAAGTAATGTAACCACTAATCAAGACTTCTGTAAAAAGCAGGAAATACTAAAAAATCCTCCTAAAAGAGGCTCCCTTGCACAGGCATTCCCCAAAGATTTGGTTAAAAAATAAGAAGAGAGAAATAAAAAGACACTCCACTCAAGTTTCTGATAAGACAAGCTTTCAGTTGTAATGGTAATAGCAGCTTTCCAAGGATTTCAGATCTTGCTTTTTAGAGGAGTTTCTTGAGAATTAGGGTCTTCTGATCACTCCAGATCAGGCTTGGACACCAAATTATGTTTCCTTTTACTTGTGGAGTTTTTTCCTGTTGTTCTGGGTTTTAGATCTTAAAGAATCAGACTAGAATTTTCTGGAATTTCTTCATAATGTGTAACATATTCAGAGAGAATAACGCAGTTAACTGTGAATAAATTCACTGAAAAATGAAATATTGTATTAAGTGAAATATGAGAGAGTGTATGAGGAAAATCAAAAAACAATTTGGCTGCTTCAAAGAAAATTGAGGTAAGATTGCTCTTGTTCCAAAAGAGAAAGCATAGTTATGCATTCATCACCTGGGTACCCTGAAAGGACTAACAACTATATTAAAAAAAATATTATATATTAAAGGAAGTTGGATTTTGGAATAACTAAAAATCCCTCAACATAATCCAAACAAAAAAAGTAAGATTATTCAAATCTGGTATTGAAACTTATGGATCAAAAGAGAGTGCAGATTACTAGAAAGAAAGGACAATTTAGGTGATCAAGAATTTGCTGTACATAAAATTTTAAAGGTCACCTTTAATGATAAGCAAAGATTTTATAGTACACTTTAATTTATGATGAATGGAAATACTGTATTCAAAATATCATTAAAACTGAAAATAACTAATGAATGATGTTTAAATTATATTTAATAATATTTCAAACTATGTTGTAATAAAGAAATAGATAAATAGAAAAATGAAGATTATTTATTAGGAATGCATACAAAATTCCTTGAAAGAATTAAACTCATAGAAAATGTACACCAGGCTCAAGTGAGATTTTTCTACAGATATATAAAAATTTAAGAATAAGAATTAGCATTTCCAGACGATGTTTTTTCCAGCATCATCTTTAAAGTATTTGATTTTGCTTGACTGCAGGTGTAAACATTATCCTTCCAAAATGCCCTTCTTTCTCCTTTTTCCCTTTGATAAATTAAATAAGCTGAGGGCTAGCTCCCAATAAATACACAGATTGATTTGGGGAGCTTGAGTTAGAGGTGGCCATCTGCAATAGCCTTTTGGGAGGTGAGAAAGGTGGGGTTGAGACCTTGATATCCTTGAGGATGGATGGAATTTAGCCAACAACAGTTTTCCTGATGAACACAGCAATCTCTGCTATGTTACTCTTGCCCACATAGTGGTGCAAAAAAGAAATTTTGCATAGCACATGCCTGTGAACTTCCCTTTGTTCCCTGAATGATTTTGGGAGTGACACAGTTCCAAAATTCCCTTGTAATAAGCACAGACTGGCTCAGCGTGCTGCCTTTTGCCTCTTCTCGGTGAAACATCTTGTCATGCTCCCTTCCAGCAGAGTGAACCTGTGCTTGGGGACTGTGAATTTGCCTCTTGGAACAAAACATGCCATAGTAAAGCTGAAATGCTCAGTGTGATAGCTCTCCATGAAACTGGGACAAAACCAGGGAACTTTGATCAAAACGTTACATAAATCATTCAATTCGTTCTCCGGGATTTGTGAGTGTGCAAAGCGTGTGTGTCCATTCTGCTCAATTTCCTTAGAAAAAAAATAGAAATAGAAAAGTTTGATTTGTTCTCTCCTTTCATAAAATAGGAGCAGGGTCCTACTAGTAACAGCATTTTCTTAGTGACTTTTGTTTTCAAGCCAGCTGCGGAAAATGATGCAGCAGAATATGTCAGCAGGTTTTATCACCCCCACAACCAAATGGCACAAAAGCAAAAGAAATAAGTAGTGAGAACAGGTAACTAGCACAGGAAAAAGTTCTAACAGCTAAAATAATCTTAAAACTCAGCAAAAAATGATGGGAAAAACCTGGGGAAGCAGTCTCATTTTGTCAGCTTGATTTCATGGTAATTACAGTAATAATAAAACTAATTACATCACATAACACCTCTGTGAGGCAGGTGAGAAATGCTGGCAGGGAGGTAATGTGAAGATAGCAGCTGAACATGCATAATAGGGAAGCCAGATGAAGCTCTTCTCTGAACAGCTCCCATCTAACCATGTTCAGGGCCCTAAAAAGGAGGAGTTAAGTGACTAGAAAAATGATTTTTCTAAAAGAGCAATCATAAGATGCTTGAAGTGATTATTGTTTGCTTGATAAAGGTTTATAACTAGAAAAAGAGGCAAAAAGAATTCTTGAACTTCTGCAGTTACCAACCAAAATGATTGTGCTAACAGCTCTGATTATCAGGCAGTGAAGGCCAGGCAAAGTGGCCAGGAGGGACATGAGATGACAAAAGTGGTTGCTGATGTGTCTTGGGGTGATTCTATGACCATACTGTATTCCCCATCGCCTGCTTGATTTCTAGTGTACCTTTAAATTGCAAAGAATGAAGAGAGAAGCCGAGAGAACTCTTCAAAGCAGCTAGCCTGACCTTGCAACTAGAATGTTTTGCATTCTTTTCTCTCCCGATTCTGACAACATTTGGTTGGTTGGAGGACTTTTGCTCTATAGTCTCTTTGGCTTTCAGCGGAGAAGGGACTGTGATCTGCCTCAGCGGCTTCTTTTCCTTTTTGGACTGTTTTTGGCTTGCTTTTCATCTGAGACCGGCTGTCATCTCCGGACCTGCTCGGCGGGACCCTCCAAGGGGGATCGTCGGACCCTGCCTGGCCCGGCCCAGCTCAGGACTGCAGGTTTTACCTACAGAAAGAACTCTAAAATCCATAGTCCTCTTTTAGGGGACAGGGGAGAGGGTTTCAATATCCTTTTTTCCCCATGACCGCAAGGGACTCTGTTTTGTTAAATAAATGGGTTTTTTTCACTTTCACTCAAGCAATTATTCTCCCGAACCCGTGGGGGAGGTGCTGCCGGGTCCTGCTTGCCTGGCAGGCAGGAGAGAGAGAGAGAGAGACGCCCCTCTCGGGTTGTTTCCTCCTGGATTTGTGTCCAAACCGACACATGATGCTCAGAAAAGTCTCACAGCACTGTGTCCTCTTATCTTCCTTGTTATGTACTCCACTTACACTACAAGATGACTATCTGGCTTCTCAGCTTCTGACAAAAAAGAAGCTGACAGGACATTATTCTAGGTTCGATGGGCTATTTCCCTTCCTGTTTAATGACTTAAACCACAGAATGGCCAAACAAGTAACAGCCGGTGTTAACAGGAAGTGTGAATGTGCACCTGGAAGTCATAGGGGAACTGTTCATTTTCTGCATCAGGTAATGGTTAGACAGGCTCATCTAAAACTGCCCTCCCTGTGCAGTACTGGTACAAAGAGAACATGTTTGGAATTCCCACCATGGCTGCCAGAACTAGATGTTGTGATTGTGTTTCTCCAACGGCAATACTGAGGTGCAGGGTCTGACCAAATCACTCTGTGGTGTCTTGGATTTGTCACCATATAACATGCAGGTGCCAAAGGCCGTGAGGTTCCAGCCAGTAGCACATTGTTCATACACGGCCGAGCACAGTTAACACTAAATCAGTCATCCCAGTTCCTTCTGCAGCCAGCTGACAAACCTCTCTATAACACAATTAAGTCCTCTAATTTCAGATTCTGATGGGACGAAATCCTATCCATTAAAGTGAGGTCAGATTACTTTTGTATGTGATATATTAGTCTCTCACCTCTAAAACACAAAAAAAGCACTTCCACTCACCAAGGCAGTAAGAGCATGTAGTAAAAGATGGTAGAAGATCAAACAGCACTCCAAAGCAACTTTTTAGCTCATGAACTGAGTGAGGCTTCACTGGCCTCAATTCCAAGCACCGGAATTCAATTGTCCATGTTGCTAAATTCAGGGAACGGTCCCATGACTTTGGCAGCACTCCCAGACAATTCCTAGACACAATTTAGATGTTAGCAACCCCAATAAAAAACACGGGCAAAGCTACCTCGGCTGGAGAGTTGGACAGCTAGCACGGGTGCAAGTGTCCCTGTGCTGCTGGGGGAATCTGTGTCAGGGATCATGGCAAGGAGTGCTTTGCAGCTCTGGACTTGCTGTGCAAGTGTGTAAGACACTGATCCCAGATGTACTGAACAGAAGATTTTGGAACTCCCTGGTGTAACACACTTTCTTCACAGTGAGAAGATAAAAGCATAGTTCTTACTCAGATGTCTTTGCTTATGGATCTTAAAGGAGCTGAATTGGGTTTACATGGCAAGATTTTGGTATTGAAAGGTCGAAGGGGTGGCTTCTGTTGGAAGACACCAAAAACTGTCCTTGTGTGACAGAGCCTCCATTCCCCATCCTCCTGTACCCCTTGGAAGGAGGTCATAGAAGAGTTTAGTGGAACCTGGGAAGAAGGGAGAGGTGGAGCCAAGTATTTTTAGTTTCTTTCCATCTTACTCCATTTAATTGGCAATAAATTAATTTCCCAAGTTCTGTCTGTTTTGCCTATGAAGGTAACTGATGAGAGTTCTCCTTGTCCTTATCTCAAATCCATGATATTTATTTCCTTTTGATGGAGGGGGAATGACAGAGCAGCCTCGTGGCCACCTGGTGCCATCTAAGGTCAATGCACCACAGCAATTTTAAAGACAAGGAAACTGTGGGACCTAAATTTTTACAAACAATTTTCTTAGCACACCAGAAGTTTCAGAAATAAGAAGTGCGATGAACTTTTAATCATGATTAGACAATAAAGTCAAAATGTTCAGTAAGTACAAAATTTTAAAGAAATTGAAACCCTGGGAAGAAAGAAATATAAATAGGTAAGTCAAAACATTTCAGTTTGAAAATTAGAAAGGATTTGCTCTCAATCTGGCATGCATGACAATATAAATTAATCAGAAACTCAAAATAAAAAAAAGGTTTTCCTAAAACTTGAGAGGGAAAAAAATCCTAAGAAATAAAATGTCGTAACCAGAACTTCATTTTTCAAAATTGAGCTGAAGATATCGGTCAAAGCATAATTTTTGCCTTCAGAAATTTAGGTTCTGACAAATAGGTATTCTCAATTTAAGAAAAAATTATGATAAAAATGAATTACCAACCAATAGTTATCAGCCTTTTATCGTGTTTTCTGGAAACTGAAGTATGGAGCAAGTAATAATTACAAAGGCTGATTAACAGAATTAAATCTTTACTAGGAGATGCTATTATTTGAAACACTGATCCAGAGCCAAAGAAAGGGAACAGGAAAAATTTAGTTATTTTCTTCTCACTCTGAAATGAAGCCTTTACTTGTACATCTCATGGATTCAAATTTAACGGTTAGGACTTGTGAGAGGAAGGCAATTGCACTGTCTAAAAAGTTTCCTCAAGTAGATATGGGCAAAAGTCTCTTACTGTACTTTGCTGCCGTCATCAAGGAAGAAATATTCACAGGAGGCTAATTTCTTTGCTAGAATCTATGCAACTTCATTGTACAGAGTTTATTTTAAGTTGGTTCAAGTTAATTAGCAACTCTGTGTGATTGCCCACTACTTGCTGTTTTCTATTGTTTTTTCACAGTACACCAATGACAGCTTTTTAGCAGAACTTTCTTTGTACTTCAGTAATATCAAAACATCAGAGAAAGAGGTGGGAAGGAGAAAGGGATAAGTACCACATTTGTGCCTTCTCTCTCCAACTCTCAGTATTGCATTGTGCTACTTACCACCCTCATCAGTCTCTGTTCTGGATACCTTCACTGCCCACAACTTTTGTCTTGCTCCTTTCTTGTCCACAACTGAACATAAGAAGACAAGAAAACAAATCTTCAGTATTAAGCAACTGAGAAACACACAGCTTGAGTATCAGTATTATTACCCTGAAGCAAATCATTCTGTGATTGGTCAGTCTCAGCAATGTCTACTTTAAAAAAATATTGTTTAATATGACATGAAATTTCCTGCTCCAAGATAGCCTTTCTCCTGAAAATCATCAGGTGATTTGATAAACAAGCAATGTAAAATTAAACAAATCCCCTTTTTGCCTTTATGAGAAAAGATTATAGAGAGTTTCTCCTATAGACAGTTTCTCCCTCCAGTGAGGAGTTTCCTTTGCAAGAGGAAGGTCAGACCTGTTGTGCCTCAGGGGAATGCTGCTTTGCCTGACTTTGTGGTGGTATTGTGTGGCTTTGTCTTCATGGTGGCATAGCCATGGGTCCTGTACTTCCCCATGTTCTGGCAATCACAATCTCAGATTTCATTCAGATCATGAAGACCGGACACTTGGTATGGACCACGATGGAAGAAAAGCAGAAGACAGATTGATTCCAGGAGCATCCTCATTCCCGAGGCAGCACACACAGATGCAGGCTGCTACAAAGCAGGCAGCCTACTCACTACTTTCTTAAACAGTGAATTGTAAAATGTCTCTGGGACATGGGCGTTACTTGTCAAGAAAAATGCAAATTCAAGCTCTGAAAGAATCAGGTTGGGTACTCAGGTTCATATTGTTAAATAGATTGCAAAGAACATCAGTAAGAGCCCAGGGGAATCATCTCTGCTTTTCTGGTCAGCTGCCTTCAAGACTGATACATTCCAACAGGGACCAGAAAAAGGCTGCTGGGGAGACCCAAAGAATACATAATGATGGTGCAGAAACTGAGTTTTGGAAAAGTGTCTTTTAGCTTAGCTAAATGAATTTTAGGTGGGTATTGGATCATACTCAAGAGGGCTAAGTGTTAAGAAGGGAAAAGAACTACTTAAGTTAACTGTCAACATTGACATGAGAAGAAATGGAGCGCATTTAAGCTGGAAAAGAGAAGAAGGATTCTGGCAATATAAGTGATATCTTAAATAGCTTTCCACAAGGTGTATGGGGGCCACAAGTCAATCTAGTTTTAAAATTGTATTTGTGAGAGTATGAAAAAGATCACCTTGTGACGTGGTTACTTACTCTAGGAAGCCACAAGATATGATAGCTTCAAAAATCCCATGCATTTCTGTCTGCTGGTTGTAAAAGAAAATGTGCATGTTTTCCTTCAAAAGCTTCCATGAACTTCCAAGATTTCCTCTGACAGTTGTAGTGCATGCTAGATGTTTGTTTTACAGATGATAGCACAAATGTAAACATATTGCAGTTTTCACAGGAAACATGCTGGTTTTAATGTCTCAGGCAAATTTTAACATATGTACTTTATGGTAATGTATGTCTGAATGCTATGGTCTAATGGACTTGATTGGCCTAAAATTATAGAGAAAATCTTTATCACACATAGATTTGAAAATTGTTGAGGCTTGAAGTGATCCTGGAGGTCATCTTTTCTGACCCTCCTGCTCAATGAAATCCACCTAGAAACCGTCACCCAGAACTGCATCTGGATGGCTTTGGAATGTCTCTGACAAGGAAGGGTCCACACCTTTCCCAACAACCTGTCCCAGTGCTTGGTTACCCTCACAGTAAAAAGGTGTTTCCTGATGTTCAAGGAAACATCTGTGTTTCATTCCGTGCTCGCTCTCTCTGGTCCTGTCACAGGGCACCACTGCAGGAGGCCAGTTTAATGAGTTTCAAGAGTTCTTAGAGCTTCAGTAAAATAACTGTGAGGTAGATATTCATACACGCTTGTGCATTCACTATGGTTAAACTAGTTAAAGGCCATGTGTGCTTTAAATTTATTTAGGAAAACTAAGAAAGAATTACTCAATTCTTTGCTTGCTTTATTTTCAGTTTCATACAATTCACAAGTCTGGAACTGAGAACATAAAAACAATCACCTTGAGTCACAGATTGGATCCTGATTCATAGCTCACTGAGGCCAACATGAGATCTAATGAACTCTGATATCAGGTCTTTGCCTTTCTAAAACAATTTATAAGGTATAGGTCCCATTTTTTCTTCGTATCGAATACTGGCTACCTCTATGATTTTATTACATTTCTAGATATATACACTGAAGTTATACATATGTCTGTACTGTATCCCATCAATTAAAATAAACTTCTGCTTGATTCTTATGCCTACCATCAGTCAGTAAAGACTGGCTCTTCTTTGAGTATCACTAAGGGATGTAGAAATACAGAATGATGTCAGTTTTTACTGAGGGTTGTTTAGACGTAATGGTCTACAGCTGTGCTTGTTAGAGAAGAAGAGTTTGCATGTGAAGAACAGGAATTTTGTGTTCCTGTCAATGTGGTATGTTCTTGTTTCCTCACTTGTCTTTAGACTCACAATCAGGTAATTTTTGCTGATGAAATACATTTACGTCCATGTCTAGCATTTTACGGCATTAAAAGGTTTTGTGTGGAATGCAGCTAATGTTTTGGATACATTATGTAACTAATATCTTTACCTGACTAAATTGAATGCACAGAGTTTTTTCCTGTGGTTTGGTAATGATGAAAATAATCTGTATTTTATACGATGCCACACAGACAGCTATCATTAAAATAATGTTGTCAGCCATGCTCAAAGCTGGATTTGTACTCTGTGTCTAGAGTTGGTGAACTGCTGTATACTATAGCATTAGCAAATAATAAAATTTGAAAATAATCTAATTTCACTTCTACCATAAATATAAGAACAACTTTAAATTTAAAGAATTAGACTGCAATGTAAATGACATTGTTCAAATGGATTCTAGCATTGTAGTGAAATAGTGACCAGTGTGATTAAGTTCTACCACTTGGAAGGTAGTAATTTTTACTTTTACCAAAACATCAGTTTGCTTTTCATAATTAGTCATCAACATTTCTCATATCTGACAGAAAAAAACTTACTCACTGGAATTTCTTGCTGGTCTGTAGTCATAAGCTTGGAATAAGGAAAATAGGTATTGTGGTATGTGCAGAATGAAAATTCATATGAAAAATTAATCAACAGTATTGGTTTTGTCAAAACGTGAAGATTACCTTGACTTATTATTAGCTTTGGTTGATGTTAGAGGAGTCAGGGGAGGGAAGGTGGGACTGGGGAAAAGAGAAGTAAGGGGAAATGTTTGAATGTTTGTTTTCGTTTCTCACCATAAACTCTATTTAAATTGGCAGAAAATTGCATTAATTTTCCCCAAGTTGTTTTTATTTTTCCCGTGATGGTAATTGGTAAGTGATCTCCTTGCCCTTTCTCAACCCATAATCTTTCTCATCTTATTGTCTCCCCTTCCAATTGAGAGAAAGCAAGAATGCATGTGAGTTCAGCGTATAATGTCAGTTTTAGAATGAAATAAGAATAAACCAGTCAAAGGGGGAAAAATGGGGAAATATAGTTGTAGTTTGTGTGTCTGTTTATTTGAATTTTAAGCTGTTGAATTTCCCAGGGAGCAGTTAGAGTCTAGTCAAGAAAAGGAGCAGTAAGTGCTTTAATGTGCATGGTATGTGCTTTGTATTGTAACTGTTCCCAGCAAATTTGGAATATATTTTATCCCTTATGTCATACCAAGGAGCCTATCCAGCATATTTCACCTTCCAGATCAGGAGACAATGAAAAGTCACAGAGGAGAATTCTGGGTAGAGGACTAAGTTGCTGACAAAGGGCAAAGTTTAAATAAAACATGTTCAGTGGAGTTGAATCAATACTTTATTTGTTAAGGAGAAGTAAAAGTACAAAAAAGCTTGTACAACTAGGCATAAAAAAGTAAGAAATCAATTCTAGTTAATTCAAAATGCTTGAAGAGTCACCTATGCCATTATGTATGAATAATTCAGGAACACAAATTTATTGCAGACACATATTGTTTGGTTTGGATTTAGTTTTGCCCCTTGTTTGACCTGAATCCTGTAAAGAATGATATTCAACTAATTGAAATAACATTTTGCAAGTAAGACAATACCTTAGGGATATTTCAAGACCGATTGTGAAATAAAATTTGAAAGATGAAACATCTGATAAAATTTATATAAATAATGTTATTTTACAGTGTGTTAAATGTTGTACGTGAAGGTCTTTGCATGCATGTTGTGTTTGCCTGTCAAAAACAGATCAGATTTCTTTTCCTCTTCCTCTCTATCAGTCCCTTTTTATTTCTCCCTATAGCAGTGTCTTTCTCTCCCCCCTCCTCTCTCTCCCCCTGTCTCCCTCCAAGTGTTTGAACATATTTGGAAATATTTATCACCCTCCACCTTCTATTCAATAGAGAAATTTTGGCAAGACATTATTGAGAATAACTGAAATAAATCACAATGTTACAAGATGCCTTCAGATGGAATCAGCACAAGCATATTACTCATGTCCTCAGATACAATAGAAATATCTGAAACCATAAAAGATATAGGTTGACTATGCACGTGACTATGCAGTCCCTGCAATGAGCTCTCAAAAAACAAACAATGTGGAATCCAAGTGTGTTTCATTACTGACTTTTATCTGTATTATGCTAGCATTTATTAGCTCTGGAGCAGGTCTAGGTCTGTGAGCATCCAAAAATTCTAAAAGTATAGATAGATGCAAAAATTAAAACAGCAACCTCAGTGACAAAAGGTTATTGTCACTGGTTCAGGCTTATGTTCGAATCCAATGTCAGTTCTGGGCTTAGAAACTAGTCAAAGGAAAAAATTTGTAGCTTGCTCACTAAGCTAAATAGCTGCCCTCAAACAGGAAATTAAAATAATTCACACACAGCAGGACTTTTTTCATTGAATAGATGTTCAATTTATTGAATTTATTCAGATACAGGTTTTCAAGAGATGCCTACTGTAACTCCTAGAAAACTAAGTGCCACCCAACATCAGTGCCTCCACTAACAACAGCCAGCTTTAGATACAGCTTGTGGCGAAGGTCTGAGAAATCCAGATGACTGATTTGAGATTTAAGACTTGATGCAAACATGTCAGATGGCCTAATCCCCGAGAGAGTCTCATCCTTGGTACACAGAACACACAGATCTCCCTAGAACCTCTCTGGTGGGTCTGAGTATTCCTAGTACATCTTCACTCCCATGTGCACACTTTCACAAACACTCAACTTAGGCACTAATACTCTGTTGCATCTCAGACTCAAGCAGAGGAACTCAAACCAGAATATCAACTCTGATTAGACACAGTTAGAAATCAACTAAGCAAAAAAATGGGCAGAGGAATTGGCAGTACTTGCGCTTTGCAGAGCAGTCTTCTGGCAAGAGCACAAACACAGAGCATGACCTTGTTCAGTTTAGGGACTTCAACCCACATCAACAGAGAGTCTTGTGGTCACGAAGGTGAAGGTCACATAGAGGAACAGCAGAAAGTAAGAGAAATGGGATTTAATTTGTCTTGGCAGATGGATTCCCCATTCATTCAAGAATTAAGCTTTTTTCAGGAGCCTACAGCTTACTGGTCCTTGCACACTAACTTAATAATGGTGTTTGAGGGTTTTTTTGGTTGGTTGGTTTTGGGTTTGTTTGTTTGTCTGTCTCTCCCTCATATAAAATGCATAAATAATGCAAACACCTTGAATTCAAACCCACCTGTATTCAAGATGGGTGAAAAATAGGTTTTCCTTTTTGGGGACCTGTGTCCTAAGCATTGGGCTATTATCAAGGTACTTCCTTCTCAAATCTTTCCGTTCAACATGCTCAGCTTCCACAAAATCTCTTTTGGGAGGTCTTGCATTTGTTAATACACTTAGAACACAGATTGCACATCTCTGGAAATACAACAGCAGATTAACTGCTTTAAATATAGTAATCAATTTTTTTCTCGAATTAGGTCTCTTCTGAAGACCTAGGATTTCCTTAGCTCTGGAAGAACTTCGAGGTAGAGCAGGCAGGGAACAAATAGCCACAGCTCTAGCAGTAAGATGACAGAATGGTCTATTTGTTAATCCTGAGGCCAAGAGGTATCACAGGTTTGTGTCTGTCCAGCTAATCTCTCTTATCCTACAAAAGAGAGAGGTGGTATCTGACCAGCCTTTTAAAAATGATCTCTCATCTGTGCTGACTTCTGGACAAGTCCAATAGAACCGCACCGCACTAACACCATGGCAGAAACCAGTCTATCAATTTAGTAGTGTTGACAATCACACCATGTCCGCCTTCTGGAACACGTGTTTTATTAATATAATCATAACCATTGAGTTTTAGCATGAATTTTAACACAGAAGCAAAGTTTCTACACCAAAAGTAAATACTTAGTTGCATTTTGTTGCAACGTCACTAAAAGTGGTATCTAAGCCAACAAGTTAAAATTTGTTTAGTGGGGAAATTAGGGGCCCTGCTTGTCTAAAAAAAGAATCATAGTAATATCAAGATCCAAGAAAAGCATTCCATCCTCAATCATCATCATGATACAATAGACTCCAGCAAACCAGAACCAGAGTTTTCACATGAGCCTTTCAGTTATAAAGGCAGACAGTAGAGTTCAGGATTGATATTGTAGGGAAAATCAGAGTAACTGGGAAAAAAAACCCAGAACCAAAATACCTTCAGTAAGCATAAGCTAAGTGGCTTGTGAATAAAATTGCAATTATACCAAACACTTTTTATTGAGGTATGCTTCATTATCCTCTGGGTAAATTATTCAATGATTAATAGTCTAAAGAAAACTGTGTAATTTATCACTTATGAAATAATTCTTGAAAAGCATTGTCTTGTTTTCATATTCTGTGGGAAGCTCAGTGTACAAGAAACAACCCTTTTGAGAACACACAGGCAACTCATATCTAATTTTGTTAACAGAAGTAAAATGCAGAGCAACAATCTCAGTGGAGACTTTGTGAGCTCTGCTAGCTCCTGATGCCATTGATGCAAGGCATTAAAGCAATTTTAATCCAGATGGAGGAGGTAGTGTGAGAACATGCAGCAATTGAGAAAAAGAAGGAAAACCAGTTTTACCACAAACTGGTTAGCATTTCTTCACTATATTAGTTGTCTTAGCATAACAATTTGCCAATTTATTCCATATACATGGTAAATTCTGTGTTAGAGTAATTGCTGCTTTTTTCTTTTTGCTAATTTAATGTTGTCATTAGAGAAAGAAAGCCAGCATAGGAGACACTACTTGCAGTTTTAATGCATCTTGAGAACCATTGTAAGAGTACTTACTTAACCAGCACTGTTGTTTGAATTATCTATACAATATCCAGGGTATTTTTAGGTGCAAATGGGAAACATTTTTTAACCCAATTTATTTGTAATTGTTAGATTTTGTGTCTTAAAAAAAAAGGAAAAAAAGGTTTGAAACTACACATTTGCTCAAAAAAAGAATAATACTGGTTTCTCAGGGGAAAAGGGGTTCTGATGCAGTGTGTCGATTCAAGTAAGGTTAAGCACAAGGGCCATATAACTTTTGGCATATAACTGAACTAGCTAATTTAGAGATATAACTGCCCTACACTCATTAAAATGAATGGAGAGAGATAGGAAATCAATGGAGAAACAGGACATTCCAGAGGTTACTTAGATTTTTGGGTGGGTAAAATCAATCCCTTTTTTGAGAGATTCTGCATGAAGCCTGAGCTTCCTATCCTACACATTTCACTCAGGTGCCCCAAGTCCAATGAGGAGACTGTTGGAATGTCCACTACTGAAATAAAAGGAAGTTCCTGCCAATTTTAGCCACAGTCAGGGTTAGGCCACAGATCAAAATTCCTGCCTCGAGCAGAATCAAGTGGCAGCATTTACCTTAGCATTGGTCTGGAGAAAAGACTTTGTTGATCTTGCTTGAGGAGACACTTCTGTAGAGCTGTTAATAAACAAATTAAGTGTTTAACTACTTCTTTCTGGGGAGTATTGCTTTGTTTTGTTTTGTTTGTTATGCCCTCCGTGATTCAGGGACGTGCAGGCTCATTGGGGCGTTTATATATATACACCATGAATGCTCAAGCCTTCTCTGCATTCCTTCTTAGGACTTTTGAACTTCCATTATTTTCTGATAGGTATCCTCCTCAGCAGGTCTAGTGCTTTATGTTTGATTTATTCTTTAGAACTGGTTCCTTCTCTTAATTTTGTTCCCCCACACTTGCTGTAAATATCAAATTATTGGGTATTTCATATTCAACGCGTTGTGACCAGCATATATCCTTTTCTATTTTGGGGACAACATATTAATTTATAGCTTTATCAGTGCAGTCAAATGAATAAAAATGTTAAGAAAAGTAAAACTCAGGTGAGGTTTGAAATCCAATAATATCAATGGACACTATTTTATTGGCTCAGAATTACAGGTAACCATGGGAAATTAGAGACATTATCTTACTCACCAGATAACACCCTTATCTGGTACAATGAAGAGTATATATTATGTATTCATTGCATGCCAAATGCCCGGATAAAGAGTATAAATTAGACTTTGACTGTACCTGCTCTCTCTGCTGGTCAGGAATTTCTCTGTAAAGATGTTACTTATGAATCTGTAGTTATGAAGACAGCTTCTCACCACCTGAGAAGCTGCTGTCATGTATGGCTCCTCCTGAGAATACCTGTGAAGACAGAGAATACTAATATTGCTCTGAGGCATCAGAAACTGATTCTTCATTCTCTGCCTGATAGCCAATGTGTGCACTGGGAACTGTCTGTATCCTCTCTGATTTTGGCTTTACTAATAAATTAAATAACATCTGAAATTATGCCCAGATACCACAATATGACTCTTAAATGCATTTTTTTAAAAATTTACTGCTAAGCAGTTAGAATGATCTCTTGCTTGAACACACAGCATTGTCTCACACACATCTTGGTCACCGCTCTGATGTTATCCTGGGCAGGAACCATTCCCAATAAACAGTTTGAGAGTGGTGACTTGGATTTGAAAGCCAAGGAAGTCCAGCAGCTTTGGGCTTTTCCATGTCTGTTGCTTTCGGTGCCTGGGAAAAGTTCCCAAAGGTATTTACTAGACTTAAACATAGCCTCTATGACTAGCTGGGGAAGACTGATTTGAAAAAAATATGATGAGTGTTTGGGCCAGTTGTTACTCGCAGCTGCCCAGAAGCCAGTCTACCTTGAAATCTTGAAAGAGTAAGAGCAGTTTCAGGAATCCTGAAGACAGACTTCTTCCCACAAATACAATTTATCCTAAAGCTGGAATTCTAGGGAAGAAAAAAGGATTGTTTTCTAACTGTTTGTCACTAGAAATTCATCAAAACTTCTACAATGACATCCTTTTCTGTGGAACTTCAAAATTTGTTTATCTTCCTAACCTACAATATTTTACAATGTTTGGTTGGGTTGGTTTTGTTTGGTTGTTTTTTTAAAAAATTGTTTTAAAACAGCTTCTGTATTCTACCTCAGACTTCACAAGATCTCAGAATGGGTCAGGTTGGAAAGGACCACAGTGGGTCATCTGGTCCAACATCCCTGCTCAAGCGGGGCCATCCCAAAGCACATGGGACAGGATTGCATCCACAGATGGTTCTTGAATATCACCAGTGGTGGAGACTCCACACCCTGTCTGTGCAACCTGTTCAGTGCTTGGTCACTGCACAATGAAGAAGTTCTTCCTCATATTCAGGAGGAACGTTTTGTGCGTCATTTATGCTTGTTGCCTCTTGTCTTATACTTGAGGCATTCAGGGTTTCTGTACAAAACACATTCTCCAAACTGTTTTGCCCAGTTTCAGCACAGTCCTTCTAAGCCGAAGGTCACAACCGCTGATGGTAACACCTTCTGTTGTTACTGTGTTACTGTGGTGGGTTGACCTTGGCTGGACACCAGGTACTCACCAAGCTGTTCTGTCACTCTCCTTTCTCAGATGGATAGAGGAGAGAAAATGAGATTCAAAATGACACCTAGATTGACATAAAGCAGTTTACTGAAGGAAAAATCAAAGGTTGCACACAGACAAGAGAAGAAGGAAAAAAAAGGGGGCTTATTCTCTTATTGTCACCAGCAAGTGATGTTCAGCCACTTCCAGGGAAGCAGGACCTCAGCACATGTAGGGTTTGCTCCAGAAGGCAAATATTGTAAGTAACAAATGCCCCCATTTCCTCCTCCTTTCCTTAGTTTTTGTATCTGAGCTGACATTCTATGGTATGGAATATCCCTTAAGTTAATTTGGGTCAGCTGGCCTGGTTGTGTCCCCTCCCAGGATCTTGCCCACCCCCAGCCTACTGACAGGGGCATGCTGAGAGATATCACTGCAATGGGAAACGAATTCCGGCCCAGCCAGATGCCGTACACATGCAGAGGGACACAAGTGCATATATATGCACACAGAGGCACACAGATAAACTTGCTTCTAAAACAGCTTCTCTATACTAGCAAGACCTCCAGATCAGTAAGCTGTTACCACTATGATATTGTTTCTCCTGTAAAGAGAGAAGGCATAAAGAAATATTTCTCCATGCATTAGTTACAGTTGTTCATAATAATGTATATAAATATAACATTAAAGAAACTACCATTTTTTATTACGGTAGTGTTATTATCTGCAAAATCTGCCTCTATAAGAACTGGAGGTTCTCAGAAGCAGATCCTCCTGTCCAAAGTATTTCTGCTCTGAAAACTGGGACCTTATCTCTCTGTTTTCTTACCTGCATGATAACACTGAGTGAAGGACAACCAGCCAGATCCCTGGCTTCATGAGCTGCTCTCCCTGAGACCTGTCACAGGGAGATGTCAGCAAGAAGGGAGACACCTCCGTTCTCTAGCTAGGTGATCAAAGGGCATGAAGAAACATTGTCCTCCAAAATTCATATGCTGTTAATATCTGAAGGGAATATCTAGGTTTGCCCTTTGTCATGAGCCTGCACTCAGGTTTAGATAACTGAACAGTAACTCCACTCTCCGCAGACAAAAAGTGTTCTGGTCTTCTCCATTTTTTGTAATATACGTAGACCAAAGATGCAGTTTTCATTATTCCTTCCTCAAACCCCCAATATTTGTCTCTGTTAGGAAGAAATTGCATAGTTATCATGCTGACCTTCTCTGCCTCTTTTAATCCTCTTCTGTATCCGTCTCCATGGCTCAGTGGAGCCTGGTCCTACACCCAGAGCGTGGCTGTCTGCAGACAGCTGGAGACACTCCTACCCCTCGGAGCCCACTGTGCCACGCAGCTGCAGCTGAGCACTGGCTGGCAATGTCCAGAGGCTTCTCATCTGTTCTTCCCATGTGCCAGACACAGTAAAGCACACAGCAAGACCCAGCAGCCTCTTAGACACAAATATGACATCCATGGCACAATTAAAATAGACAGATTGTGAACATGTGGCTTTCTGGCAGAAATGAGGGATAGCCACATGTTCATCATGGTGGCCAAGCTTTATAGAGCTGGTTTAGTGTGTGTTCAGCTTAGCTTTCTTCTCTATGGAGAAGTGGAAGTGAAATTAAAACAAAACAAAAACATCAACAAAACCAAAACAGAAAAAAAAAAAAAAAAAAAAAGAGAGGAAACCCCTAAAGCATGTATTAATTGAAAGCTTAAACCACATGCTGCAAAATGTAGATAATTGTCTTTGCTCTTTGAAACAGCTCACATGGGTGCTAATTGGCCCATTGAATTTACAGTGTCTCTGAGGGTTGAATTTCTTGGCTGTTATGGGTTATAGGCTCACAGTCCTGCTACTCCATTGCATGCAGATTAGGGTAAAATGGTTTGGCAGCAACTCAGGGTCCTACTAGGGCAATAACACCCGTGTTCCTTCCCCAGCGTTCTCAGGTTCTGCCTTTGCTCAGAGAAGAAACAAGTTTTATATAGATAGTCTTGACCCCCCACCTCTGCTGTGACAAGTGCTTCCAAGCAAGACCTTCCTTCCTTCCTTTCTTTCTTTCTTTCTTTCTTTCTTTCTTTCTTTCTTTCTTTCTTTCTTTTTCTTTCTTTCTTTTTTTCTTTCTTTCTTT
>VWPU01015290.1:153827-182737 GCA_013398955.1 Callaeas wilsoni
TTTCTTTCTTTCTTTCTTTCTTTCTTTCTTCCTTCCTTTCTTCCTTTCTTCCTTTCTTCCTTTCTTCCTTTCTTTCCTTCTTTCTTTCTTTCTTTCCTTCTTTCTTTCTTTCTTTTTTTCTTCATTTTCTTCCCTCCTTGTAGTCAAAAATGGCACTTTTTTGACTCAAACATAATCTCCCTTGTATAGCTGTAGAGTTTGTCTGTATTATTACTTTCCTGAGAGCAGAATATTCATGTATTGCACTGGCAAAGTATTCCTGATATGAATGCAGGTAAACAGCACTGAGTAAAGAAACTGTGCCAGTCACAGAAGAACTTGGCCTGTCTTTACCCAAGGAGCTTCTGCCAGCTCACATTTGCCAGTCAGGTGTCAGCCCTATTGCGGCTCTTACTGCTGAAGCTGTGCCAATAGAAGTCAATATAAAGATGCCTTTTTGGAAGCAAAACCATTCCTTGATTGACAGAAAGGGATATCAGGTATTTACATGCCAGGGCAATTGCATGGCCATTCAAAGTGCATCTGCACATAAACTAGATCTACCCATAGGGCAGACCTCAGGCTGTGACACTCCAGTTTTGCCAAAAAAAGGGTTATGTGAAAACGTGTGAACAGAAATCCAGGTCTCCTGCTGCCTCACAGCTCTCCCTTAAGCACAAGTACATGCTCCTGGAAAGTTATAGCATCTGTTTCTGAAAGTGGCTCTGCGGCACAGTAGTGTGATATAACACAGGACCCAACCCTCCTATTTTTATATACCCTTTTTTGGCTGCAGCACACGTCTGCATGCCTGGCCCATCTCCGTGCTGCTCATTAACTCACAAGTGTTGCATTGTTTCTCTGTCAAGAGTTTTGTTTGTTTTCCAGTTGTCATGCACAGATTCCTCTGAGAAATCAGAGAATACAGGTGGACTTTCTTATTGCTGCTTTGTTGTCATTATGGTAATCTCTAAAAAAAGAACAAACCCACAAAAATAAACAAAATAAAGGACGCACAACATTCTTGTCAGAAAGAAGGTGCCTCTTTTGACTCTCTTTGAGAAATGATTGGTCTGTGTAAAAATAAATATACTAGGTCCTTTATCTAACTGTCAATTTATTCAGCTCTTAACAAGCAGAAATGGGCTTCAGGAACTGGAAATGTGTACAAAGAGATAAGAGATATGACAATTTTAATCTTAAGCATTAAGACAGTGTTGAACTTTCCACAGAAAACCTGATGGTACATAATTATATTTTTCCCAAGTGATAATCTTGAGATAGATGTGTTATTTTTTTGTTATTCCTAGTACCTAAGATGTCTAACCTGAGAAAAGCTTCATTAATTTCCTGAAATAGGAGGAGCTAGTTACTGTCACAGGCAAAGAAGAGGGGAAAAGTCTCTTTAAGTTTGAGTTATGTTGAAAGTTAGAGATTAAATAATGTTCTGTAGATCACTTGGAGTTTACATATATATTTGTGAGTTAGTAGCACTAGAGCATGGGCTTCAATATTGTCTGTGATCACCCGTACTACTTGCTAGCATGGTCTCTGGCATGGGTATGGCCTGTGCCAAGACACACTATTCTGCTGGGCAGAGTTTATAGGACAGCATGAACCCTCATGCTATGAGGCTGTCACCTGGTTCCAGGAGAAGGAGATGACCCTTCAGGTTGCCAGTTGTGCTGTTTCACTTGATGTCAGAAATAGAGCTTGTTCCTTATTCAGATTATTGGACAAAGAAGTGGTCTGATATCTGCTGAAACTCAGACTCAAACTTCAACCTCATATGCAAGCAGGAGATGAGTGCCTGTAAAATCACCCCTTATTTCTTAATGAGGAGTTTTCCTTCCAAACATAAGTACTAATTGCAGCTGTACTTTTACATGCTCTCCTGCATTAGCAAACAGTGATAGCAACTTGTGAATAAATCCACATGTGTAGGAGACATCATTTAATTAGATGGCACTAGATGAATTCTAGAAGGCTTATGCTGGATACCATGAGTAGCATGCTGCCAATATATCTGCTCTCTCACTCATGAGACATGTTTATGGTTGGATATTCATAGTAATCATTAGCATGGATAAGTGTTGCTTCATTTTCTATGAACCATTTACAGCATGTTTTCTTATTTTTCCCCCTTGTATGACTGCTTGAAAAGCTGCAGAGAAATCTGTAGGGAAAAAGCACAAAAGCTATTATTTCAAAGTACCTGTGCCTTCAAGTGCAAATTGTTTTCTTTGTGATCATAAATACTAGTATTTTCAGAAGCAAAATAACTGCTACAATGCCTGTCCCATCTGTGTCATCCGTGTGTCGTTCATGTCCATGATCGCCTGTGCTGTGGTGGAAGGCTGACAGGGAGAGACATGTACTGCCTTCAGCTGCACAAAATTGGCTAAATGGTTGGATGTGCATTCCTCAGGAAAGAAGACTTTTAGCAATATATATGAGCAGAATCTCAAATGTATTTTTTTAACTGGTTTGGAGCAAAATTTTGGCTTTCCAAATGAAAATCCTTGGCTGTCATTGAGAAAGTAATCTTTTGCAGACCTTGTGCTTGTCTACACCACCAAAAGTTTTGTTTGTGGAAAACAATTTCTGTTCAAACATTCTCACTGACAACATGATGGGGAGAAAGAGGGCAGGTGTCTAAAAAACAGCAGAGGTGGGTGAATAAGGGATTATGTGATGTGCTGAAGTAGAATTTCTTCTGAATTTCTCTCTCCATCTGACTTGTGATCTGATGTGCCCAATCCAGCACACACCTAATCCACCACTATTGAATATCTTAAGCTTTGTACAAAACGTAGTTTAACAACTTGAACTACTTGGCTGTCTCTTCTACTGCAAAAGCAACTCCTCTTGGTCATTCTCAAGGACCTGATCTGTGTTTAATTATGTGGATTCTGCAGCAGGAGCCTCCTAGCAGAGCTTGGACCAACCCGGTTACTCATCAAGGATGTTAATCAGCACTGAAGTAAATGTGCAACTGGTAGAGGGAATTCTGTGGGACTGACAAAAGTTCCCACACTGGAAAAGTCCTGTAGCAACGAGCCAAATGAGTTGCTGTGAAGCCACCTAAGAGTTTAGCCCATTACCTTGTTTCAGGTGGGCATGTTGTGTCACTTAGGTGACTGATGAGATGGGGAGTTTCTGGACCAGTCTTATGAGATCTTAACAACTCATGTTTACACAGAACAGCCCAGATGCACAACTATCTCACAACGATAATATACACTTGAAGTTGATCCTTGTTTTATAGCTTAAAGTCTGTAGTTCTTACCTCCAACTTAATGATACTATGAGTCCTGACAATTTTAACCTCCGTTTTGCAATTTTTTTCGTTACTTTTTGATTCAGTCTTACAAATGATGAAGCATCCTCAGGTGTACTCATTCATTTAATCATTAATTATTTGCTCTGTTTCAAAGATCAGCCACTGAATTTGTAATTTTTAGCAGTCAGCTGTTCAATTTTTCATACTAGCAAGTGATTCGAAGAACTCAGTTAAACAATTTTACATCCATCGTAAGGCTTGAAAACACTGACTGTTGTGGTTACCTCATTATACTTGATCTATAATGGGGTTTTTGTTGGGTTCCGGTGGTCTGTCAGGTTTTCTTGGACTTATAGGTATGTGTGTCTGGATTTCATAGGATTATGGCAACCCCTCTGACTTCCTTTATTCCTCTGAATGATCCTTTAAGAAGCAGATCAATGTGTTTTAAGATTGGAGCTTCAAAAAAAAATTTTGAAAACTTCTGAAGATAAAAATTAACCTCACAAAGCAATGAAAGTCCACTTTCATATAACGAAAAAAAAAGTGTCTAAATAATTTATTCAGCAAGCCCTGGCTAAGTATTGAATTCTTACCCACAGTGAAAGGTATGTGGCCAGTTTTAGCACTTGCCTATCTGTATCTTTTAAGGTTTAAGCCTATAAACATCACAGTCAATAAAACATCCTGAAAACACTTTCCTATTTGAGAATATACTCTTTTTTTTTTCTGATTTAAGAAATATGATGTATTCAAAGTCATGTATTCCTCCCATGTGTCTGGTTGGAAATAACGTGACCTGTTTCTTCAAAAATGTTGGCCCAGCAGATCTCTATTCTTGTAATAAGCCAACATGAAAGAACATAAGTTATTCTCTATTATCCATTTTGCAAGATGCAAAGAAATGTTTGCAGATTGCACTCAGGATGGGAGACTGTATCATCTAAAGAGCAGCAGCTGGTGATATTTATGCCTCGTAGAGAACAATGTGTGCTCTTCCCTAAATTACCTCCAACTTTTATTTTGGCTGTGTGCCGCACCACATTTAAAATATAATCAATGGGCTGACTCAGTATTAATAATGCAATTCACAAGACAAATCTATTTGTGATTGAGCTCAATCTTGGAACACAGACCTTAGGAGGAAAATGTCTCAGGTTGAGCTCAATCTTGGAACACAGACCTTAGGAGGAAAATGTCTCAGGTTGAGCTCAATCTTGGAACACAGACCTTAGGAGGAAAATGTCTCAGGTAAAACTAGGAATCCTAGTTTTACCTTCTCAGAGGTACATATATAAATATACCAGTTTAGATAGACCAGTCAAAGAATAAGGCTGAGGGCAATAACTTTCCAGTTCTAATACTTCAAATGCCTGAAGAATAAGGAAAAGAACACAATGAGTGGTATTGTATACAGCAAGTGTTATCCTTACTGCTGAGTGTGTATGAGCCCATGTGAGCTTTTGTGTGTGACTGATGTCCCTGTTATTTGCTGCTTTGTCGTTGTGTACACAAGCCAACAAAGCAACCTGTTTGAAACAAAGGGTGATGTTCCTTCCTTGCCATCACTGCTCACTGTGATTTCTGAGCATTATTTCCAAACAAAAACAAAATAAAGCATCCTGTCAAACTTCCCTACAACTTTCTAAGTTACCTTGGGGTCTGTCTTGGAAACCTTTGAGGCTGATTGCAGTGAATCACTTTAACTGCCAGCTTAGCCACTGAGGAGACAGAGCTGTCATCGCATGAATGAGAGCTCTGCAACACAATATTGTCTGGAGTTTATATTGGCATGGCTGAACAAAATTACATAAGCCAAATTTCTAGTTTTAAGGTGCAGCTTTAAGGGTTCTGCTTTTGAAATATGAACTTAGAAAGTTTTCCAGCCTTGTGATGTACTGCTAATAAGGTGGGAAGACAATAAATTAAATGAACTACTAATATGCTGCCAAATATCACTATTCACAGATGATTGCTACAATTATTGCTAGGTAGTTTGGCATGACTCCAAGACTCCTAATGTATAGTCTAGGGCACTCAAACAAATGAGCAGCTCCTTGGTTCTGTGCTGCTGTAAGCACTATCAGCTTTGCACTTACTAGAATTACAACATTGTCCTCTGGTAGAAAATACACTTCACTTCTGAAACACGTGTCTCTGCTCTAAGCAGTATCTCTATCATGGGGGAAACATCTGAAATTACTTACTTCCAGGTGACAGTGTTGCATGGTTTTAGTACTATGGACAAATGTAAATCTTATTCTGACTATTTTAATTGTTTTTTGCTATTATTTTTATTTATTTTTTGCAATTTTTGACTTATTTGTGCCTGTTACTTTGTGGCATCAAAGGGAAGTAAGGACTGTCCTTATTCCCATTTGAACGAGAAGAGAATTTTCCCTGATCTTGATTCCATGTTTGAAAGAGAAGAGAGTTTTTATGTTCAGTATAGGTGGGGAAATAGGAGAAAGTAAGGGGTGGGAGACTGAGATGTGATCTGGCAGGAAAAACAATCAATTGTATGAGTGAAAGAGTGTGAGCTCACACCAGACACCTTTTTGCCACTTTATCAGGAGCAGATGAGTCCCAGTTACATTTCCAAGGGTTAACTTTCTGTAAAGGAACTGAACTGCTGTAATTACCTTCAGCTCAGGCAGGCTAAAGTACGATGAGATTAAGACCCTGATGCAGATTTGTTACACACAGGCTGAAATGTCCATGTCCTGACTCCTGCTGATGGCAGGTACCAGCCCTATCAGAGTCGCTGGATTTGAAGCAGAAATAACAGATTCACATGACTTGGACTGAAGCAGTGACATGCTCTGAGTGCAAGTCAGGGAACTGAAACAGGCTGCAGGTTATCCTCTAGTGTACATATATTTCTGTTACACAAAATGAGTGTTTTTCTGTATTCCTGCTAAGTACACAAGCAAATGATTTTAGAGTATAATTGCAAATTTAACAAGAAGGTAAAATACCTTCCAAGAAAATCTTTGTGTGTTGCTCCTATGGGGGTGAAAACCTCCCAGGCAGTCAGAGAGATAATGGCTTGTGTTACATTAGAATTGATTCTCCCAATACATGTTGACAATTTAGATGAGATAATAAGATTTTGTTCTGCATTTGCATGTAAACAGGTAGAATTCAGAAAGCCAAGTTTATTGTTAAATTAGCAAAATATCTTATTTCCATTAAAAAAAAAAAAATCTTTCTTAGAGAGTCTCAGGAGGGACAAGGCAACAAAAAGCAGTTCTAGCTTGAGGTCTAGAAGGTCCAGCCTAACACCCCTGTAACATTGCTGATCATTAGATCAGACCTTGATTAACCTCTGTTGTGACAGATTCATCTATTAACACAAGGTCGACTTCCTAAATAAAAGATTTAGTTCTGAATAGATCTTTGTTTATCTTCTTGGCCTGTTTCTGGCAAGTCTTTATAGTTATGCTAATTTCTAGTTGACATCAAAGTCATAATCTTTCTGCACTTAATTTTGGAAAGATTCATGTCAGTGCTCAGGTACTGTAGTGGTGATCAGAATGGACACAGTGTCTATAGCCAGGGTTATACCTGGGTGAGTTTCTCCTCAGCCTGCTCAAATGGGTAGATCTAATAGTGTAGGAAATTCTGATTAGTGACAAAGAACATTTTGCATTTTATTTTATATTCCTGTGGCAGAACTCATTTTCTTGCCCTCAGGCACTGGGAAATGGGAAAGAATTGAAAACATGGGAATTACTAGAGAAAGGAGAGGCAGGAGCTTTAAAACCACCTTGCTAATGAGGATTATGTATATTATAGGTTGAGTATACTTGCATAAGTGTTTTCTCTCTGTTCATAAATTAAGTTCTGGGCATGTTGGATATAAAGGTAAATACTATTAGTTTTGTGGCTGTTTGCGTGTATGTGTTTGACACTAGCATCTTTCTAAATAGATAAGAAATTATCTATGAACCTGGTAGCTAGATCTGAGACGATGCGGACACAAAAAGATTAAATTAGATAAGATGAAATTAGATTTGATGAGACGAGATAAAATTTAGAGTGTATAAAATTATTTTCCTTAGGTATGAGGTGAGAGATTAATCTTACCTAACCTTAACTGTCTAAAAGTTTTCTGTCTGGATTATCATTTAGAATCATACTACTGTCAATGAAGAGATAAATGAGCACTTCCAGAAGGTCATTCATCCCATTTTAAGATGTCTCTCTCTGGAGATCCCAATCTGTGTCTGTTATTCTCTGTACCAAGTCTAGATGAGTAGTGTAGACTTAATGCCTAACTTGGAGCAAGCATGATTATAAACTATTGCATTTTAAAAGTCATCAAATGCAACCAGGACCATTCATGGTTTCACCTTGCATGCTTGAATTGCATTAACCCTTTTCTCCAGCCAGAGATGAAACAATCATCATTTTGGTCATAAATGACAAACACAAGTAATTATAGAGCAAAACTTTAAGTTTACTGAATTCACCTATGACTTTGACCTCAAAATTATGTCAATACTTTTATGTTTTATGAAGCTTTATGAAGCTTCCTCTCCTCTATGACAGAATTTGCATTCTATATTTACATGATTAGGGATCATGAACAATTTTTTTTTTTAATTGATGTACATAAAATAAATACATATGTTGTGATACCCATCACTAACAATGTTTTGGTTAAGAGGTTCACCTGCAGACTTCAAGAATCTGAATCTTCAAGAATCTGAGGTCATAAATTTTTTAAGAGATTAGAGGTACTGGCTCAATCATATATAAATCCCATACCTATCCAGAAATCAGGCACTGGGACAATAGTTAGGGAAGTATCACCAACTATTTATTTATATTTTCTCATTGTTTTAAGTACCCACAGTTGATCACTATTGAGAATAAGATGTTGAACTATGTTTATATAATACAGTCATTTTTATTGCTTATGCTCAATCACAGAATCATGAAGTTTGGAAAATACCTCTGAGATCATCAAATTGAACCTTAAATTGGTAGTATGCTGGGGTTCAGTTGGTTGATTGATTTTTCCATTGCAAAATGTAAATATATTATTGTCAACAGAAGCATTTTGTGTTCCACATTATGTCATGCTTAACTTCTGTAGTGAACCTGGTAATGTCAGCAGAAGTTTAGCCCCCATAGTATCTGCCTTCTGTAATTATGCCAGACAACATTTTCAGAAATGCTGAACTTCCAGTAATCACTGGGCTATGAGTAGGAGTAGAAAGAAATTCAGCAGTGCAGAGCTTGCTCTTTCTTTTCTTTTTTTTTTTTTTTCCTACTCCAGAGCCTGAATGATATGCAATTTCAAGGAAAATCTGGCTTTAACCTATCTCCAGCCAGCATGAAGCTAAATCACAACCTAAACTTGCATGGATTGCATGAACAAGTCAAGTTGTTGTGTTGAAACCCACTCGATTTCTGCCCTGCTACTATTCCCTTGCTGCAGATGGGAGAAGCTGTCCCATTTTATTCCATTGTTTATAGTGTGGATCCAGCGACTCACATGGAGTCTTCTAGCTGGTGTAATTGATTTCAGGACACTATTTGGGATATAACCAAGAAATCAACTCTCTGCACTCCTACACTCCTGACAGGTCCATTTAGGCTGAAATCCATTTACCTAAATATGTTTATAAAAGGTAATATAAAATTGTGGCTGATAGTAAATTCAGGTGCAGTCGCTTTTGATCAAACAATTTAAATTAAAGGTGAAGCAAGGAGATATAAGGGTCCATGCTGCCTATGCTGTAGTACACAATTTTCCTTTTCCTCTTCAGCAAAACAGAGTATTTTGTTGATTTTACACAAGCTAGGATACCAATCACAGCTGTGAACTCTTGAGGTAAATGCATGAACATAGGGAGGTGTAAGAAGGTCTGATTTGCCGCACTCTTTTAAACATGTATGAGATGAACAATGGAAAATGCTAGAGAAGATAAAGAGGAGGGAAGGATAATTTCTGTGGAACAAAGTAAGAGAGAATCAGAGTGTGACTGACATTAGAAGAAGGAGTTTTTGGTGGGAAAAAGATCCACTGCACATAAGAAAGCAGGTACCACTTTCCTTCAAGAATGTCTACTAGATTACTCATCTCCATTTCTGAATTCACTACAGCTGATGAGTTTGCATGTCCAGCCACATCCCTTCCAGTCTACCCTCAGACACTTGCAGTGCACTAAAACCAAGTGAAGAGATAACAGCTCACATCATTGCCACGATTTTGTCCTGTTTGGTTTTAGAGACAGCTTTGCTTATATTTACCTATTTCTCATGGTAGAACAGATGACTTTACAGAGCTGTGTGTGTTTAGCTTATGGGAAATTTCAATAGTAATTCTCAGAGTAATAGGAAAGAGACGAAGTTTGCACTGAATAGTTAAATGCAGTCTCCTCTTAATAGTAGGCAGCATGACATAGGTCTTGAGGAAAATAAAAATAGCATCAAAATATTTCTTGTATTTCTCCTCACCAAGTGCTACTACTACCAAATAAGGTGGTATTTTGTTTTCATGACCTGTACTGCTCTGCCTTTATACATGAGAACTGGGACTGCACTGAGTGTAAAAACAAAAGTAGGGTCCTGAGTCATGGTTCTTAATCGAATCTATGACGTACTTTCAGGTTACTGTACTTGTAGTTGAAGTGAATGCCAATGCGAAAATATTTTTACTGGATTAAATCTCATCTTATCAGAGCTTTAAAGACAAAGTAGGTTTTTGTCCTCTCTTGCATTCAGTGATTTGTACTACTGAACAACTTGGTGTAGCACTACAATCGTGTGAAGTAACAGGCTGCCTGGGAGAGCAGGCAGTTCAGCTTTTCTCCGTATCTCACACCCTCTGAATGCATATGGGGTTTTGGGGGAGCAGTGTGGGAAGGGAATGAGAAAGTAAGTGTTCATGAACACTTCAAAATCCTTCCCTCCTTCATTTTCCCAAGTAAATTTTTTCATTCAACCTGTGACATCTGTCATACAAGTACTTATGTTTCATGTAGTCATTACGGCACTTACTGTACATAGTACACATTTGACCAAAATAGTCAATAGAATTTTATATGATTTAGATGTAATTATCTATTTTAAGATCAAATTGTGTCCTAATATCCATTAAATATCTTGATTATCACCCCAACAACTGGAAGATGAGCCTGGGATCACTTGTTGGCATAAGCACTTTCATTTCTATATAAGCACACTTAGTCAGATGGATTCCATCTCACTGGAGCCTGGAACCAGGGAATCACTGCTCAGCACCACTGTATGGATCTCTGCAAGCTCTCTGTCTTAATTTGACAGCTCTTCTTTGAGTTACATCTAAATTCTTGAGTTACACCTAAAGGCTTTGGGGGTCACCTACTTGCAGCCTTCAAGATGGAAAAGGACTATTTACAAGAGCATGTAGTGACAGAACAAGGGGGAATGGCTTCAAACTGGAAGAGAGTAGGTTTACATTAGCTATTAGGAAGAAATTCTTTACTTTGAGAGTGATGAGACAGTGGAACAGGTTTCCCAGAGAAGCTGTGTTTGCCCCATCCCTGAAAGTGTTCAAGGCCAGGTTGGATGGGGCTCTGAACAACTTGGTCCAGTGGGAGATGTCCCTGCCCATGGGAGAGGAACTAGGTGATCTTTAAGGTTCCTTCCAACCCAAACCATTCTATGATTCTATAATTCTATGATTCTATGATTCCATGATTCATTGTTCTATCTCTTGGTTTTTCCTGCAAACAATAAAATCAGTCTTTAGAAATCCTGTATTTGTGCCTGGAATGTCAGTATGGGTGTGAGTACAAAAGCAGAATTTGGCTGCTAGTTAGTAGTTGCTTTACTGACCCAAATTCATGCATCAAGGCACATGGAGCTGAAGGCAGCATTAAGCAATAATCTATTTCTGTCCAGTTCATTAATTCACAGGTATATTTGCAATTCTGACAGGCATTTCCTCCTCTCATTTCTTAAGATAAAGACCAAAGGTAAAGATTTCACAGTACCTCCATGTGGGTTGTTCGCACTCAGCAGTATCTCTGGAGATCCCAAACCGCAGTACCTTTGAAGAGTGGGAAGAACTGTCCTGTAAAACATTTTTTTCCCCCTTCAGTGCACAAATAGAAGACTGAAGTGAAATTAGCTCAGGTGATGGATAACATGTTACATACCCAAGAGCCAAAATAAGGTAAGAATAATGTGGCAAACCCCAAGAACTTTAAGAAGTAAGAAAATTATTAACTTGGAAAAAATATCTGGTTTACCATTTCAAACAGCTGAAACACAACAGACTTATACATGCAAGGAATCATTTGTGTCATGTTTGGGAACAATGCTAAGAATAGCCACACTCCTACCTGATATGTATTTGAGAAATAAATAACCCATTAAGGAGCTTGATTTTATTTGTGGTATTTACAACTTGTGAATGTTCAAAGATGTAAGAATATGTAGATGTATTGGGTTTGTGTGGCAAGGTTTTGGTAGTTGGGGGGCTGCAGTGGTGAATTCTCTGAAAAGCTGCCAGAAGTCTTTCTCGTGTCTCACAGAGCCAGTGCTGGCTCCAGAATGGGCCCAGTGCTGGCCAAGGCTGAGCCCATCACCAACAGTGGCAGAGCCACAGCTCTGCAGACACCTAGGTCAGTGGAGAAGGAGGGGCAGGAGGTGCTCCAGGTGCCGGAGCTGAGGTTCCCCTGCAGCCCCTGCTGCAGCCCGTGGTGACGCAGCTGTGCCCCTGCAGCCCAGGGAGGGCACAGGCGTGCAGAGATCCACCTGCAGCCCATGTAGGAGCCTCATCTCTGGAGGAGATGGATGCCTTAGAGATGGCTGAAACCCCAAGGGAAGCCCAGGCTGAAGCAGGCTCCTGGTAGAACCTGTGGATCTGTGGAGAGAGGAGCCCACACTGGAGCAGGAAGAAAGAAAGTTTTTTTCCATAAATCTTATTCACCTAGGCATTCCTTAGTCACCACAGACAGTAAACACTCTCCCTCTTACACTCCATCTTGTAAATGGAAATGTTGATCTCATGATATTTTCTCAGTATAAGCAGAACAAACAAATAAAAATTGTAAAAAAGACCATAAAGAAAGAAAAGTGACAAGACTCAACAAAATCCAAATGAAAGCTAATATAAGACTCCACAGTGGAACACAGGTGTTTTGATCACCATATCCTGATCCTCTTCTCATCCATCTTGACTTTTGCTTTAACAGATTCCTGCCTGAGTTCAGGTTTTCTCTGTTCTGCTCACACACATGAGCAACTGTGTTCATAAGCTCAAAAGGTTACATTGAGTGCAAAGCAACCATTATCCGAAGTTGTAGTGCAAAAACATTATCAGTACATTGTTCAAGACACAAGCCTGCATATTTTTGTCAAATACTATCTTCAGCATTGCTAACATACTAATATTATACCACACTTCTCCCACTCTATATTAAGACAAATATCACACATTTATAAAATGCAGTAGGTGTTAAAAGGAGGTCTGGACAAACTCATGCATTCACTTTAAACCTTTCTGATTTTTACACCTTCAGCCTATATAAAAGCCTTTCAGACTTTGTTCCTTTCCTTTAAAAGCATGTTGATCTTTTAAGTCACACTCCTCGAAGTTTCAACAGCTCCCAGAAAGCCAACACATATGCACAGGGAGTGATGTTTGTTCCTGTTCCATAAAAATCACCCACAGATGTGCTCTTTTGTTTCCTTTGTGATGTTCAGATGAGCTAATCGCACTCAAGGATCTTTGTGAAGCTGTGCTGCTCTCCTCACAGGCACCCATTTGCAGAATTAAGTCTTCGAAAATTTGAAGGTGTGCACAGATGGGGTCCTCTGATGCTGCCTAGGCCCGAAGGGACACCATGTGCACAAATGACATGTTCAGAAGGGGCCAGTTCTACAGACAGAAACCTAATGGACACTGACTTTCCATCCAGAACAGCTCCCTTGCAGTTAATCCCTAGTAAGTAGCAATCATCACCCTATGGAAACCGGAGGGAAGAGTTCTGGAAGCAAGCAGGATTGCTTGATGATTCTGTCGAGTGAGCCTGTCCAAAAAGAATGTTCAAGAATTATGGACGCACTGAATGCTCATTTTGGGGTGTTGGCTGCAAGGGTCAAGGAGAGCACCATAAATACAAGCAACAGGTATGGAGCAGTGGGTGAGAGAGTGTGGTGAGAGGGAGGCTGTGAACACTGGGGTTGTTCAGCCTGAAGAAGAGAAGGCTCCAGGGACACCTTATTGCAATACCTTTCAGTACCTAAAGGGAGCTCACAAGAAATCTGGGGAGGGACTTTTTACCAGGGCATGGAGTAATAGGAAAAGTGGGAATGGCCTTAAGCTGGAAGAGGAAAGGTTTTTACCAGATATTAGGGAGAAATTCCTTGCATGACAGAGGTGAGGCACTGGAACAGGTTGCTGTAGAAGCTGTAGATGCCTCATCTCTGAAGTGTTCAAGGCCGGGTTGGTGGGGCTTTAGCAACCTGGTCTAGTGGAAGGTGTCCCACGGGTGTTGGAACAAGATGATCCCTTCCAACCCAAACCATTCTATGATTTATATTTCTGTGACAGGTGGAAGATGCAACCACTGCAGCACAAGCAACAGGTTGTCCTGAAGAAGTCCCTCACCATCTGGAAACTTCTTAAACAGCTCCGTGTCTATGCTCTATGCCTGCATCTGCTCCAATGGATCGGCTGCCCCCGAGCAGTGGAGCTCCACTCTCTGCGCTGTTTAATTGCTGCAGTGCAACAACTACCCCTCACAAATGATTGTGTGTGGTTCAGGAGCTATCTCAGGCCCAAAATAAAATCTGTCAGTTTGCACACAACTCTGATCCAGACGCTAGGTGAAATTATGGTGTGTGGGCATCTCCACGCCAACGTTAGAGGGTTATCTCAAGAACATCTAGTTTACCAGATATAGCTTTTTTTCTCTTTCTAGTTTCTAGACGTTCTGCAGAGAAAACTTCAGTGAGTCTATGAATGGAATGCATTTCCTTTCTTGAAAGGCAGCCTACACCAGAAATTTCCTTGTAAGTGAAAAATGTTAGTATTAATAAATGAAATATTTACATTCATATTTTAGCTTGCATTTGAAATATCTGTACTTTTTTCTCTGAATTCCACTGGAAAGAAATTATTGCAGCATCTTCCCTATCCATTGATTTAGCTAATGAGATCATTATTACGGCCACAGATTTAGAACAACAACAAATATCTATAAAATTATATCAATGGCTGGAGCAGATGTATGGAATGACCTTTTGGAGATTGCTTGAGGAAACCTTGTAAAATCTATTTTTGTTGGCTAAACCCATGTTTACTGCATAGCTAATGTTTTTTCACTGCCTTATGTGCAGTTAAAGACAGTAATGTGGACTGACACCAGACATAACTTTTCATGCTTCATGGCAGCCCCCACCTAAGCTATTAATTTACCACCTGCTTAAGTTCCTGAAGCAATGAGCTGTCAACAACATTTCTTAAGCTCTAAGACTGCTTTCAAACAAAACCCAAGGCCTTAAGAGAATGAAATATATACAATATCTCAAAGAATTTCTTCAAATTATTTCACACAGTTCATATGGAATTAAAAAGTTGAATGTTGAGGATATTTAGCAAACTTCTGGGCATAGTCTCAGTCCAGTCTTTCACTACCATTATTTGCTCTGCATGCTTGAAATTCACACTTAGTAGTATTACAGTAGCTTGTTTAATTATGATGGCAGAATTGGGCAGCTGTTCCTTGTAATTCCTTTGGAATTTTCCTAGCATAACTGATAAAAAAAAATAGATTTGAGATATCATGTCATAAATATAAAAGTTTGCATTTCAAAGTTTGTTTGACAAATACAAACTTTGCTAAACCTTTGAGTCAAAAATGTATCAGCCATTTTTCATGCATGGAAGAGTATATTTAAAAGAAATGCCTTCCGTGGAGGCTGGAAGCAAAAACTTGAGCTGGATGGTTTAAATGTATACTAGATTTAATATACCACATTTTTTGGTTATTTTTTTTTAACAAGTAAATGACTGTATTTGTTGCCCTATCTGTTGTCTGCCATCGCCCTCAGAAAGTCCCTGAATGCTCAAAAATCTTTGGGGAATATGAAGTCAAATCCACATTTGACAAAACTTTTTATTTTTTTTTTTTTTTTTCATCTAATTTATTAAGTTTCTGTAATGGCTCCAGTGTCCTGTGTAAAGCTATTCTTTTTAATGGATTTTTAATAGATTTCCTAAATCAAATCAAATCAACTTGCTTCACTCCACAGCATGGAAAATACACACAGGTTTGGGCTTGGAGGCTCCATATAGTCAAGTGTTCTTGTTCTGCTCATCTCCTGTGACCATGATGAGCTTCAGCTGTGTTATGTGTGAACCATTGGTCATTCTTACTAATTCTCCTCATTTTAAGTTTCCTCCCTCTTCTTAATTCCTATCTTCCTAATTTGCTTCTGCACTCCAATAAACTCGGGATATTTTGTGAGGATACTTCCAATATAAAGCCTTTTGCACATTCTCATTTGCACCTTGCTGGGAGTTGTAAGTAGAATCTTACTTAAACAAAATGCCTGATTTTAATAATTCACCATAATTAGAATTGTTTTTCAGAAATTTATCCATTAGGCAGTTGCAGAAAAAAGATGTGGACAGAGTAGATGTCTGACACTGAGAAACTTGAGTAAATTCATAATATAGGTCAAGACAACTTGCAAACACTGTTTCTCAGGGCTAAATGACAAAGTTTTACACATAAAAAAGAAAAAGCTTTCTCTTTTTCCTCTGCATTCTGTAAAATTGATCAGTTGATCAGTTAATTCCACCCAAGCAACTTCTAAGTAAGTCCTTCATTAATGGACCTTATTTAGGATATAATTTCTCTCTCACTCCTTCTATAATCAATGCTGAATATGTGTAGTAATCTGCACCAGACTGTAATTTGCTTAATCCTCCCCACCGCAAAGAACTTTAAAGGTGCACTGGTCAAATGTCTAAACCTACGTGACACAAATCTCTTCCACCATCCCCAATCCTTTAAGACCTCAAACCATCGAACCATTGAGAGAACAGTCAAGTTTAAGTCTCGTTATGTACAGTGTACTTCAGCTATCCATTTAAAGTTAAGCATTTTGGTGAAGAGGGGTGAGGAAGAAAATGGCAAAATGCTTTGTTAATTTGGAACCTTAGATTAAAGCTGGACTGGGCCAGCTATTGGCCTGAAACATAATAAAGTGCCTGTTCCTGACCAAGTGTTTTTGTACAGTTGAAATACTGTGAGTCACAAATGAGAAGACCAAGACTGTCACATAAACATTTGTACAACCTTGTTATCTGGGTATATGGAGACAAAACTTTGATTATAAAATAATGTGAAGTTCCACTTAAAAGAGGGGAAGCAGGTAGTGACCATGAAATGGGCTGAGGGTCACAGCGTACATGACCTCTCCCTTCCCAGTGCAATTATAAACTGCTAATGCAGTCCTGGATGTTTAAACAAGGTACTACAATAGAGAAGAGAACAAATAATCAAATTTCTCAATAGATTGGGGTTGATAGTAGAGAAATTGTGAGCTTACTTTATTCAGATTAACAAAAAAAAGAATTTTCTAAATCTGGAGAAAGTGAATAAAAGTATCTGAAGATGAGAGAAGATTTTAAAGAGTAAAAAAAAAAGAGTTCAAACTGTGTAATTTATCATAAAGAATAGTGAAAGACAACTTGTACACTTCTAAATTAACTTTGATTAACTCCTGACTGATGCTTTTATTTTAAAGAACTGATAAATCATGAGAATTCATCTCTGACACTGAAGGTGGGAAAATTCATATTAGGAGGAGTGTTTAACAAGGCTGATGAAAGTAAAGGATTCTGTTTCCTTTTATATTAATGTCATGCAATATCATGTTTTTCTGGAATTCTTTGATGACATACCAAGATCAAGGTCTCAGTAATTGGTTCAGTTGCACATTGTAGATATAAATGTTTGCCAGAACCCACCTAAAGAAAGTGTCCTTCCCCCAAAACACTATCCCACTCCTTCCCATCTGGCTGATCCACCCTAGCTCTCAACCCTGTGGTTTCATCCTGTTTCTTAAATTGCACAGCTTCGGCTTTCTAATAATGGAATAATCCCCTCTGTCCCCCCAGGTGAGATTTCTGCAGGAATATCACAGTCTTTTGGTGAGAATGGTCAGTCAGTGGTCAGAGCTGGAGCGAAGGAGGCGATAGAAATGTGGTGCCAAGAGCACACAGGAGGAGCAGGCGATCACAGGGCAGAGAATCAGTTCCTCCCTAGGTGGAGCCATTGGAGCAGATGAACCATAAAGAACAGTACCTTTGCCTCTGATAATTAAAAAACACTGTTTCCACAGAATTTTTTGTAGAACTGAACCTTAGAAGTGTTTTCATAACAGTTTCCTGCATTTTCCAAGATGATAAAGAGTTTATTACCAAACCAGAGGATAATCCAAAATTTCTTCAAAGCAATTGGTTGATAATTTAGAGACAACTTCCTATATATCAAGCAATTAAATAACTTTACATTTACTACAATAGTATCTTACTTTTCATACGGTTTTCTAATAAGTTTTTAATCTTCTAGGCATCTGGTTTTATTAGTTTCCATTAGGAAGGTAATAAATATTTGAATTCACAGCTTTTGTTGAAACACAGTACTTAAAAGGTGAAATGATATTCAGTCAGCTTTTATTTGAAAAGCACAAAACCTTCTATAATAGAAAATGTTAAGTCCTTTAATATAATATATTTGAAAGTGAAATGTGCATGACAGAAGTCAAGAAAAATTAATTAGAAGCTCAGCATTTTAACAATTTAGAGTTGCACTACTTACTGAAATGTGCACAGCTTCTGTTGCACAATGGTTATTCGTTTTCTCTTTATATGTCTTTATATTTTTATAGGTTGGCCTTTCCCTTTTTCTAAGGTTTTTAGGAGAATTTAGGTCCGTTTGGTTCTTATACAAGTGTTGAATTCCCACATTTTTATTATTACTGGCATTACCTTGCGTATTATATATTGACTGTATACTATATGTTATATAGCAAACACTATATGTTCTATAGTATAATTGTTTATCAATGAGAATATATTCTGTCTCTAATAATATAGGAACATAATAATTGACTTATAACACTTTTAAGGTTTATTAGTGAAATCTTACCATTTATTTTCATAAATAAAATGCTTGCTATATATTAGAATACGGTTATTGAAAAAGAAAAACCAACATATTGCCACAAATTATCATCTGGCAAAATGATTTTTCTTTATGTGTTATTTATTCATTATTTAGTCTTACTCATTGAAATGCTAAGATCTAGGCAAACAAGCATGTAACAGAAAAGAAAACATTATAAATTGTAAATAGTGAAGCATGTCACTGAAGATAAACACTTTGTGAACATTCCTTAGGCTGATAATGTCCATATACACCATTTGGCAATTACACAACAAAATGTCAACACAGGCCTGCAAATAGTTACTGAGAAAGGATAAAAGGCTGCACTGCTCTGTCATTAGGGTTTACTTGTTGCTGTTTTAAAACAATTCAATTTGCTCTCAAGAAATACAGGGACTTTAAACCACAGGAACTTTAAAGAAAAATCCAGGTTATTTAATTTGCCCAAAGTTTCAAATGTACTCCTTCTCTTAAAATAAAGCAAAGATTTTCAGTAGGGGAATGATTCAGGAATGACTTTTAATGTGTAGCACTAAATTCTGCAGCAATTAGAAAATCAGGCAAGCAATCTCTCCTTTGTTGTAGATATCTCTTATCTAATCCTGTATTCACAATCTTATGAGGATTTGTATATGTTCTTTCCTTCACTAGGACTTTCCACAGTGAACAGAATTGAGAAAATTATCAATTTGTTTGATAAGGATAGTCCTAAATTAAAAACCACTTGACTACGTATTCAGATTCTTTCACTGGTGTAAATACATTAAAACAAACTTAAAGAAAATCAGTCCACACTGGTTGACAAGGCACATTTGTTCATAATTTTTAGAAATCAACCATTCTGTGTGGATTAAACAAGAATACAATTATGAAAGGGTCTGAGGTTTTCTGAGTCGCAAACCAAAGAATAATAATACCACATGCCCATATAAATTTTCATTTTTAAATTTCTCTTTGCTTATTGAGCTGATTAAAACGTAATTAATTTATTAATTTATTTTCTATTTTAAACTGCTGCTGTATCATAAACACACTTGACCGTGAAAACAATTTAAATGTTTAAAAAAATACTAAGGTTAACCTTTCAATTTGCATTCCAGGAAAAATAATTGTTCAGCCATTAGCTATAGCAGAAAGTTAATAAAACTGCCAGGAATTATTAGAAGAAAAATGTCTGTGCCACACTAAAAGCAAATAAATAAATAAATGCAGTCAATTCAGAGTAAATGAAAACATATTGACCTCATTTCCTAGTGACTGTAAAAGCTGCATGAAGAAGACCTGCTGGTATAAATTATGTATTTCCTATGTCAGCAGAGAGACAGGAATGAGTGGCTGGTGACCAAATTTCCCCTGATGATTATCTTTATTTTTTTCTCCTGGCTCTTCAATGAACTGGAAAAAGTTAACAGTATTGCATTATCAGCATCAGATTTAGGATACTGGATTTCTAATGAGCTGGATGTCTCCAGGAGAGAAAATTGCTCATAAAGAACAGCAATGCAGGAACAGGGGAGAAAGGAAGAGGCCTGGTTTCTGCCTTCTGCTTTCAGTAGATAATTAGAGAAAACCTTATCTTGAATACAGATGTGTCTTTAATACTAATTGGAAAGTACAATTGATCCATTCTTCATAACATGCAACCTGCAGAACTTCATCTGAAAGCAAATGACCTGAAGCACAAGAGTAACTTCCTAACTTCTGAGAGGCCATTTAGGGTGCTGAAGATCTCCACCCTTATGACATACTGGCAAAAATTTCAAAAATCATGAATCAGAGCTGAACACTAAGCCCAGTTAAATGACAGTACCCATTTGCAGTTTTTTCTATCAATACTCTTCTGCTTGTTTTCTCAGCCTTGAGATTGTGCTGAATTCTCATGCTTATTCCTTTATCCATGATCTCAAATTATGGAATACTGTATTGCATATGAGTAGCTGGGACCTAGAAGAAAATTTTAAAAAAACATCAAATATCACATCATGGACTGAGGAGATAATTATTCATATTCTCATGCAGCTAAAAATTATATAAGAGCTGCAGCAGGCCTCAGACAGGAAGGTTTAGAGAGCAAGACATATGAGCAGTGACTGAGGTCACTTGGCTTGTTCACCCTGGAGAAGAGAAAACTGAGGGGAGAACCCACCTCAGTCTGCAGCTTCCTCATGAGGCGAGAGAAGGGGCAGCACCAGCTTCTTCTCTCTGGTGACCCTGGACAGGACCCAGGGGTACAGCACAAATCTGTGTCGGGCTGCTGTAGCCTGGGTATTAGGCAAAAGTTCTTCACCCAGAGGGTGGTTGGGCACTGGAACAGGCTCCCCAGGGAAGCGGTCATGGCACCAAGCCTCACGGAGCTCAAGAAGAGTTTGAAAAATGCTCTCAGACACATGATGGGATTCTTGGAGTGTCCTGAACAGAGTAAGGAGTTGGACTTGATGATCCTTGTGATTCCTTCCAACTCAGTGTATTCTATTATTCTATGAGTCTGATTTATATTCCTCCCCTCAGACCTCCTCAAGTGCTCTGCTGCTCCCAGGACAAGTATCCTCTGCCAAACCTTCAGGCCTCATGCACAGTAAAACACTGAATTGGCTTGATTTTGTTGTCACTGACTTTCTTCACCACAGTTTTTGACTTCAGAGAAAAGTTCAGTGATCTGAAACAGTTTTGGAGAGGTGCTGCAGGGTAACAATTGCCAGCATGCTCACATTAGAGGGTGCTCGCTGTTGCACGTTGGAAGTGATGTATTTTCAAACAGCTGCATGTGATGTACTCTGGATTGCTAATTGCAATGCCTGCAGTCACTAATCCCTGACTTCAAAACCAAAAAGCACAGAGTAGTTGTGTTTGTATTTCTCAGTGCTAGACCTCTCTGAAAGTGACTGGTCACACACCAAACACCGGTCTCCTCTGTACTCCAGCATCCCAGAAGTGCTAACACATGCTGATGTGCATGTTCACACTATGTTGCATTGTTTGGTTTCTAAGTGCAGCAATAACGGGAGGGCTGTGTTGCAGCCTTGTAAAGGATTGGTGTTTCATACCAGAAATCTGAAGATGTGAGTTGTGTGCTGTGGGAAATGGAAGAAAATACGGGAAAGTGCTTGTGGACATAAAAGATGCTGCAGTGACATGGAGGGTTGCTGAGGACAAAGGGAGACAAAACTACCTTTCATCTTCTGTTTATTGGCACAAGCCCCTGAAATGAGCTATTTACAGGATGCAAGGTTTGTTTTAGATGGAACTGAGTTATTCACTAGAAGACACTAGCACTTATGCAATCTGGAGGATGAGAACAGTGAGCTAAGCCGTCTGGCAGGGTAAACATATCTTTCATTTCAGCAATACAGTCATCCTTCAAGTTGGGTTTATATAAAGGTTATTTTATTTTTATTTCACTTATATGAAATGAAAACAACTGGGAAAAGACAGAGAAGGGATAGTTTTTTATTCTGCCATTTGCAAAACAATTGCAGGCAGAGCCTTAGGTGTGGTAAACTGCCCATCTATCTGGCTTAGCACATGATCTACTCGGTACCCTAGAGCTTAATCTAATATTCTTAACACTAAATTAACTTAGAATGTGAAATTAAAAGAGAGAGAAAGTATGAAGTTATAGTGACAGATCTCAATGATTTCATACTTCTGGTCTAAAAGTAATCAGTGTAAACTTTAAAAAAGAAAAAATCTAATATTGTTGAGACAAGTTAATAACTTTAAAGGAAATTATTAATATTTGAATTTCTATTTAATTTTTCATTCCTGAAAACAACTGTCTTTCTGAATATGGCAGTGCAAAAGACCAGTCTTACACTGAGCATGCCTACTGTAAATTGATGGTAGGAAATGGGTGTGATTTCATCGTGGGAAACATGGAACTGCATCATGACCATTGGGGTCGACTGTATATTTTGAGAGGAATAAAAATTCAGGAGCTTATGCAATCTTTGGCATACCTAAATACACATTTCCTTGTGTCATGTCGTATCCCACTGTACATCTGTCATCAGGATGCTGGGAAGAATAAATTCCTCCAACACTGTGATTTCGATATTAGAAAACAGGTATTAATTTATGTCGATGCAGTGTGTGTGGGGACTTGCTCCTCCTATCATACACATGTATGCAAAGTTCAAAAGCTGTTATTTATCTATATGAACCATATAAATTCATCTAAATTCCCAGAATTCTCCTCCACCTTCTCAGAAATCATTTGTGTGTGCAAAGCTGTACACTTTATATGTGGACCTGCACAGATAATTTTGGAAAAAGTTTCAAGATACTGTGTGGTGGTGTCTTGGAGAACAGCCTCCACTTTATCCTTTCACAGCCCCAAGCCACCTGAGAACGTGACTCAGGAGTTGGCTCATGTCTTGCTGTCTTGGTTGAGCAACTTATCTCCTTGGCAAGGAACCATTTTTAAGGTTTGTGAATCTTTAAACAATGGATCTCAGTTTCTCTTGTCACAATTGGCATCTTGCAAAGAATATGACTTTTGGGTATTTATGTCATATCCTCTGTCCCTCTGCTCTTTGGCCCTCTACTCTGCTTTCATGAGAACCTGCTGGAGTCCCGTGTCCAAGTCTGGAGTCCTCAGCAGAGAAAAGACATGGACCTGTTAGAGATGGTCCAGAGGACAGCCACAAAAATGATCAGAGGGATGAAAAACCACTCCCGTGAAGACAGGCTGAGAGAATTGGGATTGTTCAGGCTTCAGAAGGCTGCAAGAAGACCTTGTTGCAGACTTTCAGTACTTAAAGGGAGCTTATAAGAAAGATGGGGACAGACTCCTTCGTAGGATCTGCAGTAATAGGACAAAGGGTAATGATTTTAAACCAAAAGAGGTAGATTTAGAATATCTATAATGAAGAAATTTTTTACAACAAGGGTGGTGAGACACTGGACCAGGTCGTCCAGAGCAGCAGTAGATCACCCCAACCCTGTAAACATTCAAGGTCAAATTAGACAAGGCTTTGAGCAACCTGATCTAGCAGAAGATATTTCTGCTTATTGCAGGGGATTTGGACTAGGTGACCTTCACAGATCTATTCCAACCCAAATCATTCTTTTCCCTCAATGGGATTTTGATTTCATTATGGATCAAACAGTATGGAACCTTGCCCATTTTCTTAATATAGGAAAATTGGAGAAGAGGTTCCAACACATGAAGGTTCAGCAAAGTCCTTTGAAGGTCAGGGAACTGAGACTTCCTCAGAGAAGCATCCTAGAGACACATAAGTTTTGTGAGCTCATCAGAAGAAAAGTGGTCGGTATAGTGACCTCTCAGTGTCACAACACAGATTGAAGAGCTGAGAGATCAAAGCAGAGCTAATATGAAGCTTTTAATTTAGCTTAAATTTAAATTTTAAATTTAAAATTTAATTTTAATTATTGCCTGTTGCACAGTCTAGAGTCAGAAACCTCAAAAACTGTGTCAAGATTCCCATCTAAATCATTTGGAATATGAAGAAAACTCACCTTTAGGTTGCTGAGCCTCAAGTCACATTAAGAACCGCAAAAGAGTTTGCAACTGCTTTCTTTGATTGGAGACTCAGCTCCAGATTGAAATCTAAGTCAGTTCCATGTGATACAAGTGATACAAGATCAATCTCCATTGCTAAACATAAAGCACTACACCAAGTTCAAGTGGGTTCAGATTTAATTACAGTTTCCCAAGACTTATAATAAACACTGTATTTAACAAGCTGCTCAAAGTAACCACACCACAGCAATTATTCTATTTAATCCAGAAGTGAGAGATCAGGTTATCTTCTTTAAGCATTTCAAAGTTTTAAGATATGAAAATTAAATACCTTTGTGTTTGCTATCTACTTACAATATTTCTATACTCTTTCACGCCAAATTCAGTTGTCCTCAAACACTGACTTTAAACCAGACTTTTTATAAGACATTTTATATATGATTAGAAGAAAGTTTCTGAGATTCAATTACTGTTTGCTGGAATCAAAATAACAAATAGTAGATATTGCCTTGCCCAGATTTCTTGCTAAAACCCTGTGTTTGAGTGCAGCTAAAAAGCATCATGTTCCTTTCTATATACCTAATAATGGTGAATGCAGTCAGCACCACGTGTCCACTTAAGCTCATAAATGACTTCCTCATTAAAGCTATAGCAGTTTGCATAGATATATATTTTTTGTTAATAATAAAATCAAAGAACTATTTAAAACACAGAGATCAAGCTGTATTTTTACAAAATAAAGAAAACAGTATGTTCTGTTTTCCTCAGACTTTGTTAAACATTTTAATTTTCTGTGAGTCATGTACATTTACAAGTTGTTCCAGTAAAACCAAATGCTCAATTTTAAGAAAACTTATCAGTTAAAACAAGTGACATAAGTGTCTTGCATTCTCAAATCTGATATTCTAAATAGCACTTATTCATTACATTACTAGGTGACTGTATAAGCAAAAACCTTAACAATTCAAAAAGGGAAAAAATGTATTCTAACATGGAACATTAAGACAGGAAATTGTGAGACATATTTAATGAGAGATAAATACTGAAAAATTAAAAGTCAGCAGGCATGCCTCTGAGCAACTGACCTAGAGATATATTTACAAGCTTTGACAATTTGCTGAGCCTATGGGATGAGTGAATCATAAAATCACCTTAATATAAAGAAGGAATCACGTAAAGTCACTGCCTGATGTTGTGAGGACCCTGTGAGCCGGTAGTGTCCGGCCAAGCAGTAAAATGAGACTTTCTTTTTTTGAATAATGATTACGTGGAAGGTATTCTGTGTCAACAAGGCATGAACGCCACTCATGCAGAGGAAAAATGTTAGTGAACTGTCCTACCAGTCACCTACCAGGAGCAGACCAGGTGGGTTCCCACCAACTCCAACAGATAGTTTTACATGTCTTGTCCAAAGGCACAAGTTCTACACAAGAAAACATCTTCTGAGACAGAATGGGAGTGAATGAAGAACGCAGAAGAAGAGATAGGCTGTTTCATGAACTACTTTGAAAAGTGTCTTCTGTTGAAAAGTCCAAATATAAACCTGCTTCTTAGTTATGCTTTGACCAAATACAACAGTAAATATCACTGGGGGATTGATTTATATCCCCCAGTGATATTTACTTATTTACCCCAGTGATATTCCACATTTGGTGGAAGTGTCAGTGCCTCTTTGGTATCGTCTAGTACCTCCAGAAAAATAACCGCCTTTGGCTGGTTAAAGAATTACTTAAAGAATAGCATTAATTCAAGAACTTGCCAGAAAGCCACTGCATTTTAATGTGCCTTCAGTTTCCTCCTTATGCCCCCAATCACTTGTGCATGTGTCCATAGTTCTCAAGGGTTCTATGACGAGATTTTACAAACCAGAATCAAAGTGCTGGCAAAGCCATTCTGACATGAAAGGTTTGCAAACACCAGTCAAGAATTATCTTTGTTATCAGTTAAGCCATTGGATCACAGCTACAGTGAACTCACTCACACCAGAATCAACACTTTCCATTTTTTGAGGTATGATCTGAGACCTTTTACTGATGGAAGTGAGCAAGAAAGAGAAGGGAGAAAGCACAAAGAAAGAAATAATACTATGTTTTGAAATATGATTACCTGACAATCAGATCATTAGCATGGCTAAGTGGGCGTGGTACTTGGTCAAAGGTTGAACTTGATAAATTTGGAGGTCTTTTCCAACTTTAATAATTCTATGATTACAGGCATAAATCAACTATGATCAGTTGATTTATGCAACTAAACTACAGTTGGTGTGAATGTTTGAGATGTTCACCCTAAAGGAAGGAAGGGAAGAGAAAGTTTGAACATCCCAATGACTTCACTCTGTGTTCACAAAGATGAAAAGTCAGGTGGATTTGTGGCAGCTGACCAAACACAAATGGGTGGAGGTAAAAAGAAGGGTTGAAGTGTTTCAGTCCCAAATCCAGAAATAAACTGATGCTATATCAGATGCTTAAAGAAAATCCCCAAGAGGAGAAGGTGTATTGTGTGTCTAAACAACAGCAAATGCAGTACTAAAAAATAAAAATAAAGAGATAAAGAAGCAAAGAGTTTTGTCTGTCTCAGTGGTAGAACTAAAAAAAAAAATCCCTCATAAAAATAGTATATTCATTGGAAAGTAAAATTCTGGTCTCACGAGACTAAGTTATGGGTTTTGGAGACGGAAAATAATATCTATGGTTTGATTCATGAACATGAGGGAAGAAATCTCACACTTCTATCTGCTGCCTTAGGCACAGCACTCACACTGCAAGTGGGAACAATGCCTGAAAAAGTTTCACCACTTTATTTTGCCTTCACTAAGCAGTGGATTACATGCTGCTGGCTTGTTCAGTTTCTCCTGTTGACACTACTCTAGATACATGTATATAAGTAATTAAAACTGTTCCAGGGCCAAGGAAGGGACTTGGCTATGTTGGAAGAAAATGACATTTTTGGATGTTTTTAAGCTCAGCTTCATCCCATCGCTACACTTGCTCTAAGTAGTACCAGAGTTCTCTGGACATTCGCATGTGATTTGGATGTGATTTAGATTATGTTAATGTGTTTGTGTGATCCCATATTCCCAGACATACCAACTGAAACAGGGAATGACACTTAAACATAAGAAAAAATTACTATTACTGTGAGGCTGCACAAGCACTGGAAAAGCTTGGGCAAAGAGATTTCATTGTCCCTCTTATTAGAATTTTTCAAAACATGATTGGACACTGTCCTGGGCAGCCTGTTCTAGTTGACTTTGCTTTGGATAAAGGAGATGGGACTTCATCACCTTTATAGAATCATAGAATGAAAAAGTGGTTTGGGTGGGAAGGGACCTTAAAGATGATTTTGTTCCAACCCCCTGCAGAGACACCTTCCACTAGAACAGGTTGCTTCAAGCCCCACCCAATCTGGCCTTGAACATTTCCAGGGATGCAGGATCCACAACTTCTCTGGGAAACCTGTTCCAGTACCTGATTGTTGCATACTTTGCAAATGAGCAACTTTCCAGGTCCAGCTCTTTCCTTATGCAAATTCACCTGCTGTGGATGAGGAATAATCCTGTGTTTCCCCTTAGTTTTCTCAAGTGAAGGTGATTGTTGACTTTTAATCCTTTACAAATAAACCTTAAAAGAAGAAAAAGACAATTTAATGGCAGCCACAAAAAATATTCCTCTAGGGCCTTAAAACATTTATAATCATTTAATTTGGAGCAGCAGCACCACTCAAAAAAAGAAAAAAAAGGATATTTGTTACTCTGGCAGCTGAGAGGTTCAATTATTAGATGAGTAACCTGATGAAATGAACTGAGGATGGTCAAACCAAATAAACACCCATTGTGAAGACAAATATGAGATGAACTGCTGCTGCTGTCAGCACTTGGAGATGCATGGAATTATTAACAATATTTTAGTGGGACAGGTCATACCTCAAAAAGTTCAATCAATAGCAGGACCAAAATCACTGCTGAGCCTAATTTGTAATGGAAGACTAGCACACCTGACCTTGGCTCTCTCTAACAAGGATGCCATCGTTAACAGAATACCTAATAAAGGATAAAAGCATTATTTCAGATAGCCTTAGAAACTGGCTTACAAATTAAAAGCTTATCATGTAAATTCACAGATTGGAGACAAAAAATTATCAAATGTTGTTGTCTTTTTCTATTCTATTACCACCAACACTGCACAAATGTTGAGCTGTGGGTACACCATGATACCAAGAAATTAGGTGAAATTAATCAGGGCTATATTGTGTCCCCATTATTTCTGGAGGACTGAAGCTGCTCTGTGTGTTAGAAAGGTGAAGTCAAGTTTTGCTCAATCCCTGTCACTGCCTACTGAGATTCAAGAGCCATGTAATGCTATTACCCCACCCACGCAGTGTTTTCCTTGTTTGTTTCTTTGGGTTTTTTATTTGTTGATTTTGTTTATGTGGGTTTTTTATTTGTTTTACTTTAAATTCCCTTACAGGAGCTACATTATTGATGAATTTGAACTACAGTTTGTAGTTATCAGAGTAAAAGACAAGGTCTGTATGCATGATGAATGACTTTCTTCCAGGAAAATCTACAGTATCTGCATCATACACCTCCTGCAGAAAAAAAAATAAAAGAAAGAAAAATAAAAGAAAAAAAAAAAGAGTAGTTCAATTTATAAAAGCATTCAGTACAATAATCACAAACTTTATAATTAAAGTCCTATTTCTTATTATTTTAACAACAACTGTGAAAACTATATTAATCCTTACCTATTTTAGACTGTTATGTGTCATTCCACCTCTGCTGACCTCTGTGTAAAATTGGAGGCAACTGCAAAGGTCACATAAATGCTTTGAATTTTTTTATGGAATAGTAGATTTTTGGTGACAGAAACTGTACAAGGTGGAATCTTACAGAAGGAGAAGGTATCACTTTTCATCAGATTAAGATGTGGATTTATATTTTATTCTCCCTTCCCTTCCCTTCCCTTCCCTTCCCTTCCCT